>CM070911.1:44772792-44973871 GCA_036417435.1 Inia geoffrensis | reverse complement strand
TTGGGACCCGAAGAATGGGAACCATGCACCATTACATCAAAGGGTCTGCATTCCCTCACCAATCCTATCAGCCCCAAGTGTCCAGCCTTATCTCTCCCCGAGCTGTGGATGAAGAGGTGGTAAATCCAAGACTCCTCAAGAGCCGTGAAGGACTTATTTAAGAATTTCTCTCTATTTCACAGTCTTTGTGTTTTGTTTTTCAAATTTATTTTTATAAGGGGATTTAGCTTATTTTCACTGCTGTGTTTATGGCGCTGTACACAAATGATTTTCTTACGGAGACGTATAACTATATGGGTTTTAAGTGTCTTGATAGTCAGGTATATTCCTAGGTTTTGAATATGAGGTGTTGAATCCATTTGGTTGAGCAAGGAGTAGGTCTTGTCTAATATCTATTTGGCTTCTGGAATGGGATCTGTACTAATGTAAACCTCTGGATTTATGCCGCCTCCCCAGTCTCCTTTCCCCTTAAGCAAGCATAAGTTTCTTTTGTAAATGTGGGACTCTGTTGTGTTTTGTAATACAGTTCATGCGTACCCATGTTTACATTCCCGGTATTAGTGATATCTTATGATGTTTCTTTTTCTGTGTGACTTATTTCACTTAGAATCATCGAACCTACATCCCCTCATTATGCTGCTACTGGTGTGTTGAAATTGATTTCATTGTTGAGTAATATTCCATTGTAGGTATGTACCACAACTTATATATCCATTTTTCTCTTTCTGGGCTATTGAAGTTGTACCACAGTCAAGGTTCCCGTAAGCAGAGCAGCCCCAAACTTTGGTGTGGCTGTGTCTTTTTCATTGAAATTTTCCGAATCTATAGCACCATAAGTGTAAGTGCCCTAGGCTCTGTAGCTTGGTGTTTTCTTTGTTCCAGGAAACACCATACACTTCTCCAGAGTGGCTGTTGGCAATTTACATCCCGCCCATCAGCATAACAAGGCTGCCGGTTCTCCATGGCCTGTCCTGCCTCTCTGGATTTTACACTTTTTTCCGATGGCCCTTTTGAGGGGTGGGAAGTGAGACTTCATTGTAGTGCGGATTTCCATTGCAGGCTTGCTTGGTTGGCCAAAAAGGGCGTATGCGTTTTTTCCTGAATATATTCAGGAAAAAACGCATACGCCCTTTTTGGCCAAGTGCCTCACTGTCGAAGTACTGCCTCTTTTTCTCTGCTTTCAGAGCAATTCTTATCTACCACCTGATATCTGTTTTCTGCAATTCTGTGTCGCGTTCAAGTCCTCTTCACAGCCTTCCTTCAATAAATTTTTGGGTGATAGGGGTCATTTGTAACTCTGCAGGCTTGTGATTTACAGTGCCAAAAATCTCCTTCTCTCAACTTGCTTTCTTGTGAGCTGACCGCAAAGCCGAAAAATCGCTTTAGGCCCTAATCTCGTTCTGGCCCGGCACACTGAGCCTTTGGTGAATTCTTCTTCCTGGAGGGAAATCAGAGTTCAATGTGCCCGTTCCAACACATAGAGTTTGTCGCTCGCTGGTTCTCCTTATTCCTGTTCATCTTCCACAGAAATTGCAAACTGTTCCAAACAAGAGGTTAAAGGCACAGACTCTCCAAGTGGGGAGAGTGTTAATATCGCATCGGGAACGGCAAACTCGAGTACCAGGGGGCAAAAATGGCGATGAGTTTTAGAAATTTTGCCTGGTCACTTGGTGGACCATATTGTGGGTTTTGCATGCCTATTTTCGCTGAAGGATAAATCCCTTAAACCCGGAGATTTGGGACCCGAGGAAGGGGAACCATGCACCATTACATCAAAGGGTCTGCATTCCCTCACCAATCCTATCAGCCCCAAGTGTCCAGCCTTATCTCTCCCCGAGCTGTGGATGTAGAGGTGGTAAATCCAAGACTCCTCAAGAGCCCTGAAGGGCTTATTTAAGATTTTCTCTCTATTTCACAGTCTTTGTGTTTTGTTTTTCAAATTTATTTTTATAAGGGGATTTAGCTTATTTTCACTGCTGTGTTTATGGCGCTGTACACAAATGATTTTCTTACGGAGACGTATAACTATATGGGTTTTAAGTGTCTTCATAGTCAGGTATATTCCTAGGTTTTGAATATGGGGTGTTGAGTCCATTTGGTTGAGCAAGGAGTAGGTCTTCTCTAATATCTATTTGGCTTCTGGAATGGGATCTGTACTAATGTAAACCTCTGGATTTATGCCGCCGCCCCAGTCTCCTTTCCCCTTAAGCAAGCATAAGTTTCTTTTGTAAATGTGGGACTCTGTTGTGTTTTGTAATACAGTTCATGCGTACCCATGTTTACATTCCCGGTATTAGTGATATCTTATGATGTTTCTTTTTCTGTGTGACTTTTTTCACTTAGAATCATCGAACCTACATCCCCTCATTATGCTGCTACTGGTGTGTTGAAATTGATTTCATTGTTGAGTAATATTCCATTGTAGGTATGTACCACAACTTCTATATCCATTTTTCTCTTTCTGGGCTATTGAAGTTGTACCACAGTCAAGGTTCCCGTAAGCAGAGCAGCCCCAAACTTTGGTGTGGCTGTGTCTTTTTCATTGAAATTTTACGAATCTATAGCACCATAAGTGGAAGTGCCCTAGGCTCTGTAGCTTGGTGTTTCCTTTGTTCCAGGAAACACCATACACTTCTCCAGAGTGGCTGTTGGCAATTTACATCCCGCCCATCAGCATAACAAGGCTGCCGGTTCTCCATGGCCTGTCCTTCCTCTGTGGATTTTACACTTTTTTCGGATGGCCCTTTTGAGGGGTGGGAAGTGAGACTTCATTGTAGTGCGGATTTCCATTGCAGGCTTGCTTGGTTGGCCAAAAAGGGCGTATGCGTTTTTTCCTGAATATATTCAGGAAAAAACGCATACGCCCTTTTTGGCCAAGCGCCTCACTGTCGAAGTACTGCCTCTTTTCCTATGCTTTCAGAGCAATTGTTATCTACCACCTGGTATCTGTTTTCTGCAATTCTGTGTTGCGTTCAAGTCCTCCTCACAGCCTTCCTTCAATAAATTTTTGGATAATAGGGGTCATTTGTAACGCTGCAGGTTGTGATTTACAGTGCCAGAAATCTCCTTTTCTCAACTCACTTTCTTGTGAGCTGACCGCAAGCCCGAAAACTCGCTTCAGTCCCTAATCTCGTTCCGGCACTGCACGCTAAGCCTTTGGTGAATTCTTCTTCCTGGAGGCAAATCAGAGTTAAGTGTGCCCGTTCAAACACATAGAGCTAGTCGCTCATCGGTTCTCCTTATTCCTTTTCATCTTCCGCAGAAATTGCAAACTGTGCCAAACAATGGGTTAAAGGCACAGGCTCTCCAAGTGGGGAGAGTGTTAATAAGGCATCTGGAACGGCGAACTCGAGTACCAGGGGGCGAAAATGGCGATGAGTTTTAGAAATTTTGCCTGGTCACTTGGTGGACCATATTCTGGGTTTTGCATGCCTATTTTAGCTGGAGGATACATCCCTTATACCCGGAGATTTGGGACCCGAGGAATGGGAACCATGCACCATTACATCAAAGGGTCTGCATTCCCTCACCAATCCTATCAGCCCCAAGTTTCCAGCCTTATCCCTCCCTGAGCTGTGGATGTAGAGGTGGGAAATCAAAGACTTCTCAAAAGCGCTGAAGGACTTATTTAAGAATTTCTCTCTATTTCACAGTCTTTGTGTTTTGTTTTTCAAATTTATTTTTATACGGGGATTTAGCTTATTTTCACTGCTGTGTTTATGCTGCTGTACACAAATGATTTTTTACGGAGACGTATAACTATATGGGTTTTAAGTGTCTTCATAGTCAGGTATATTCCTAGGTTTTTGATATGGGGTGTTGAGTCCATTTGGCTGAGCAAGGAGTAGGTCTTGTCTAATATATATTTGGCTTCTGGAATGGGATCTGTACTAATGTAAACCTCTGGATTTATGCAGCCTCCCCAGTCTCCTTTCCCCTTAAGCAAGCATAAGTTTCTTTTGTAAATGTGGGACTCGGTTGTGTTTTGTAATACAGTTCATGCGTAGCCATGTTTACATTCCCGATATTAGTGATATCTTATGATGTTTATTTTTCTGTGTGACTCATTTCACTTAGAATCATCGTACCTACATCCCCTCATTATGCTGCTACTGGTGTGTTGAAATTGGTTTCATTGTTGAGTAATATTCCATTGTAGGTATGTACCACAACTTGTATATCCATTTTTCTCTTTCTGGGCTATTGAAGTTGTACCATAGTCAAGGTTCCCGTAAGCAGAGCAGCCCCAAACTTTGGTGTGGCTGTGTCTTTTTCATTGAAATTTTCCGAATCTATAGCACCATAAGTGGAAGTGCCCTAGGCTCTGTAGCTTGGTGTTTTCTTTGTTCCAGGAAACACCATACACTTCTCCAGAGTGGCTGTTGGAAATTTACATCCCGCCCATCAGCATAACAAGGCTGCCGGTTCTCCATGGCCTGTCCTGCCTCTCTGGATTTTACACTTTTTTCGGATGGCCCTTTTGAGGGGTGGGAAGTGAGACTTCATTGTAGTGCGGATTTCCATTGCAGGCTTGCTTGGTTGGCCAAAAAGGGCGTATGCGTTTTTTCCTGAATATATTCAGGAAAAAACGCATACGCCCTTTTTGGCCAAGTGCCTCACTGTCGAAGTACTGCCTCTTTTTCTCTGCTTTCAGAGCAATTCTTATCTACCACCTGATATCTGTTTTCTGCAATTCTGTGTCGCGTTCAAGTCCTCTTCACAGCCTTCCTTCAATAAATTTTTGGGTGATAGGGGTCATTTGTAACTCTGCAGGCTTGTGATTTACAGTGCCAAAAATCTCCTTTTCTCAACTTGCTTTCTTGTGAGCTGACCGCAAAGCCGAAAAATCGCTTTAGGCCCTAATCTCGTTCTGGCACGGCATGCTCAGCCTCTGGTGAATTCTTCTTCCTGGAGGGGAATCAGAGTTCAATGTGCCCGTTCCAACACATAGAGTTGGTCGCTCGCTGGTTCTCCTTATTCCTGTTCATCTTCCACAGAAATTGCAAACTGTTCCAAACAAGAGGTTAAAGGCACAGACTCTCCAAGTGGGGACAGTGTTAATATCGCATCGGGAACGGCAAACTCGTGTACCAGGGGGCCAAAATGGCGATGAGTTTTAGAAAGTTTGCCTGGTCACTTGGTGGACCATATTGTGGGTTTTGCATGCCTATTTTCGCTGAAGGATAAATCCCTTAAACCCGGAGATTTGGGACCCGAGGAATGGGAACCATGCACCATTACATCAAAGGGTCTGCATTCCCTCACCAATCCTATCAGCCCCAAGTGTCCAGCCTTATCTCTCCCCGAGCTGTGGATGTAGAGGTGGTAAATCCAAGACTCCTCAAGAGCCCTGAAGGGCTTATTTAAGAATTTCTCTCTATTTCACAGTCTTTGTGTTTTGTTTTTCAAATTTATTTTTATAAGGGGATTTAGCTTATTATCACTGCTGTGTTTATGGCGCTGTACACAAATTATTTTCTTACGGAGACGTATAACTATATGGGTTTTAAGTGTCTTGATAGTCAGGTATATTCCTAGGTTTTGAATATGGGGTGTTGAGTCCATTTGGTTGAGCAAGGAGTAGGTCTTGTTTAATATCTATTTGGCTTCTGGAATGGGATCTGTACTAATGTAAACCTCTGGATTTATGCCGCCTCCCCAGTCTCCTTTCCCCTTAAGCAAGCATAAGTTTCTTTTGTAAATGTGGGACTCTGCTGTGTTTTGTAATACAGTTCATGCGTAACCGTGTTTACATTCCCGGTATTAGTGATATCTTATGATGTTTCTTTTTCTGTGTGACTTATTTCACTTAGAATCATCGTGCCTACATCCCCTCATTATGCTGCTGCTGGTGTGTTGAAATTGATTTCATTGTTGAGTAATATTCCATTGTAGGTATGTACCACAACTTCTATATCCATTTTTCTCTTTCTGGGCTATTGAAGTTGTACCATAGTCAAGGTTCCCGTAAGCAGAGCAGCCCCAAACTTTGGTGTGGCTGTGTCTTTTTCATTGAAATTTTCCGAATCTATAGCACCATAAGTGGAAGTGCCCTACGCTCTGTAGCTTGGTGTTTTCTTTGTTCCAGGAAACACCATACACTTCTCCAGAGTGGCTGTTGGCAATTTACATCCCGCCCATCAGCATAACAAGGCTGCCGGTTCTCCATGGCCTGTCCTGCCTCTCTGGATTTTACACTTTTTTCGGATGGCCCTTTTGAGGGGTCGGAAGTGAGACTTCATTGTAGTGCGGATTTCCATTGCAGGCTTGCTTGGTTGGCCAAAAAGGGCGTATGCGTTTTTTTCCTGAATATATTCAGGAAAAAACGCATACGCCCTTTTTTTCCAAGCGCCTCACTGTCGAAATACTGCCTCTTTTCCTATGCTTTCAGAGCATTTCTTATCTACCACCTGGTATCTGTTTTCTGCAATTCTGTGTCGCATTCACGTCCTCTTCACAACCTTCCTTCAATAAATTTTTGGATGATAGGGGTCATTTGTAACTCTGCAGGCTTGTGATTTACAGTTCCAAAAATCTCCTTTTCTCAACTCGCTTTCTTGTGAGCTGACCGCAAACCCGAAAAATCGCTTCAGGCCCTAATCTCGTTCCGGTCTGGCACGCTGAGCCTTTGGTGAATTCTTCTTCCTGGAGGGAAATCAGAGTTCAATGTGCCCGTTCCAACACATAGAGTTAGTCGCTCACTGGTTCTCCTTATTCCTGTTCATCTTCCGCAGAAATTGCAAACTGTGCCAAACAAAAGGTTAAAGGCACAGACTCTCCAAGTGTGCAGAGTGTTAATAACGCATCAGGAACGGCAAACTCGAGTACCAGGGGGCGAAAATGGCTATGAGATTTAGAAATTTTGCCTGGTCACTTGTTGGACCATATTCTGGGTTTTGCATGCCTATTTTCGCTGAAGGAAAAATCCCTTAAACCCGGAGATTTGGGACCCGAAGAATGGGAACCATGCACCATTACATCAAAGGGTCTGCATTCCCTCACCAATCCTATCAGCCCCAAGTGTCCAGCCTTATCTCTCCCCGAGCTGTGGATGAAGAGGTGGTAAATCCAAGACTCCTCAAGAGCCGTGAAGGACTTATTTAAGAATTTCTCTCTATTTCACAGTCTTTGTGTTTTGTTTTTCAAATTTATTTTTATAAGGGGATTTAGCTTATTTTCACTGCTGTGTTTATGGCGCTGTACACAAATGATTTTCTTACGGAGACGTATAACTATATGGGTTTTAAGTGTCTTGATAGTCAGGTATATTCCTAGGTTTTGAATATGAGGTGTTGAATCCATTTGGTTGAGCAAGGAGTAGGTCTTGTCTAATATCTATTTGGCTTCTGGAATGGGATCTGTACTAATGTAAACCTCTGGATTTATGCCGCCTCCCCAGTCTCCTTTCCCCTTAAGCAAGCATAAGTTTCTTTTGTAAATGTGGGACTCTGTTGTGTTTTGTAATACAGTTCATGCGTACCCATGTTTACATTCCCGGTATTAGTGATATCTTATGATGTTTCTTTTTCTGTGTGACTTATTTCACTTAGAATCATCGAACCTACATCCCCTCATTATGCTGCTACTGGTGTGTTGAAATTGATTTCATTGTTGAGTAATATTCCATTGTAGGTATGTACCACAACTTATATATCCATTTTTCTCTTTCTGGGCTATTGAAGTTGTACCACAGTCAAGGTTCCCGTAAGCAGAGCAGCCCCAAACTTTGGTGTGGCTGTGTCTTTTTCATTGAAATTTTCCGAATCTATAGCACCATAAGTGTAAGTGCCCTAGGCTCTGTAGCTTGGTGTTTTCTTTGTTCCAGGAAACACCATACACTTCTCCAGAGTGGCTGTTGGCAATTTACATCCCGCCCATCAGCATAACAAGGCTGCCGGTTCTCCATGGCCTGTCCTGCCTCTCTGGATTTTACACTTTTTTCCGATGGCCCTTTTGAGGGGTGGGAAGTGAGACTTCATTGTAGTGCGGATTTCCATTGCAGGCTTGCTTGGTTGGCCAAAAAGGGCGTATGCGTTTTTTCCTGAATATATTCAGGAAAAAACGCATACGCCCTTTTTGGCCAAGTGCCTCACTGTCGAAGTACTGCCTCTTTTTCTCTGCTTTCAGAGCAATTCTTATCTACCACCTGATATCTGTTTTCTGCAATTCTGTGTCGCGTTCAAGTCCTCTTCACAGCCTTCCTTCAATAAATTTTTGGGTGATAGGGGTCATTTGTAACTCTGCAGGCTTGTGATTTACAGTGCCAAAAATCTCCTTCTCTCAACTTGCTTTCTTGTGAGCTGACCGCAAAGCCGAAAAATCGCTTTAGGCCCTAATCTCGTTCTGGCCCGGCACACTGAGCCTTTGGTGAATTCTTCTTCCTGGAGGGAAATCAGAGTTCAATGTGCCCGTTCCAACACATAGAGTTTGTCGCTCGCTGGTTCTCCTTATTCCTGTTCATCTTCCACAGAAATTGCAAACTGTTCCAAACAAGAGGTTAAAGGCACAGACTCTCCAAGTGGGGAGAGTGTTAATATCGCATCGGGAACGGCAAACTCGAGTACCAGGGGGCAAAAATGGCGATGAGTTTTAGAAATTTTGCCTGGTCACTTGGTGGACCATATTGTGGGTTTTGCATGCCTATTTTCGCTGAAGGATAAATCCCTTAAACCCGGAGATTTGGGACCCGAGGAAGGGGAACCATGCACCATTACATCAAAGGGTCTGCATTCCCTCACCAATCCTATCAGCCCCAAGTGTCCAGCCTTATCTCTCCCCGAGCTGTGGATGTAGAGGTGGTAAATCCAAGACTCCTCAAGAGCCCTGAAGGGCTTATTTAAGATTTTCTCTCTATTTCACAGTCTTTGTGTTTTGTTTTTCAAATTTATTTTTATAAGGGGATTTAGCTTATTTTCACTGCTGTGTTTATGGCGCTGTACACAAATGATTTTCTTACGGAGACGTATAACTATATGGGTTTTAAGTGTCTTCATAGTCAGGTATATTCCTAGGTTTTGAATATGGGGTGTTGAGTCCATTTGGTTGAGCAAGGAGTAGGTCTTCTCTAATATCTATTTGGCTTCTGGAATGGGATCTGTACTAATGTAAACCTCTGGATTTATGCCGCCGCCCCAGTCTCCTTTCCCCTTAAGCAAGCATAAGTTTCTTTTGTAAATGTGGGACTCTGTTGTGTTTTGTAATACATTTCATGCGTACCCATGTTTACATTCCCGGTATTAGTGATATCTTATGATGTTTCTTTTTCTGTGTGACTTTTTTCACTTAGAATCATCGAACCTACATCCCCTCATTATGCTGCTACTGGTGTGTTGAAATTGATTTCATTGTTGAGTAATATTCCATTGTAGGTATGTACCACAACTTCTATATCCATTTTTCTCTTTCTGGGCTATTGAAGTTGTACCACAGTCAAGGTTCCCGTAAGCAGAGCAGCCCCAAACTTTGGTGTGGCTGTGTCTTTTTCATTGAAATTTTACGAATCTATAGCACCATAAGTGGAAGTGCCCTAGGCTCTGTAGCTTGGTGTTTCCTTTGTTCCAGGAAACACCATACACTTCTCCAGAGTGGCTGTTGGCAATTTACATCCCGCCCATCAGCATAACAAGGCTGCCGGTTCTCCATGGCCTGTCCTTCCTCTGTGGATTTTACACTTTTTTCGGATGGCCCTTTTGAGGGGTGGGAAGTGAGACTTCATTGTAGTGCGGATTTCCATTGCAGGCTTGCTTGGTTGGCCAAAAAGGGCGTATGCGTTTTTTCCTGAATATATTCAGGAAAAAACGCATACGCCCTTTTTGGCCAAACGCCTCACTGTCGAAGTACTGCCTCTTTTCCTATGCTTTCAGAGCAATTGTTATCTACCACCTGGTATCTGTTTTCTGCAATTCTGTGTCGCATTCAAATCCTCTTCACAGCCTTGCTTCAATAAATTTTTGGATGATAGGGGTCATTTGTAACTCTGCAGGCTTGTGATGTACAGTTCCAAAAATCTCCTTTTCTCAACTCGCTTTCTTGTGAGCTGACCGCAAACCCGAAAAATCGCTTCAGGCCCTAATCTCGTTCCGGCACGGCACGCTGAGCCTTTGGTGAATTCTTCTTCCTGGAGGGAAATCAGAGTTCAATGTGCCCATTCCAATATATAGACTTAGTCGCTCACTGGTTCTCCTTATTCCTGTTTATCTTCCGCAGAAATTGCAAACTGTGCCAAACAAAAGGTTAAAGGCACAGACTCTCCAAGTGTGCAGAGTGTTAATAACGCATCGGGAGCGGCAAACACGAGTACCAGGGGGCGAAAATGCCTATGAGTTTTAGAAATTTTGCCTGGTCACTTGGTGGACCATATTCTGGGTTTTGCATGCCTATTTTAGCTGAAGGATAAATCCCTGAAACCCGGAGATTTGGGACCCGAGGAATGGGAACCATGCACCATTACATCAAAGGGTCTGCATTCCCTCACCAATCCTATCAGCCCCAAGTGTCCAGCCTTATCTCTCCCTGAGCTGTGGATGTAGAGGTGGGAAATCAAAGACTCCTCAGAAGCCCTGAAGGACTTATTTAAGAATTTCTCTCTCTTTCACAGTCTTTGTGTTTTGTTTTTCAAATTTATTTTTATAAGGTGATTTAGTTTATTTTCACTGCTGTGTTTATGCTGCTTTACACAAATGATTTTCTTACGGAGACGTATAACTATATGGGTTTTAAGTGTCTTCATAGTCAGGTATATTCCTAGGTTTTGAATATGGGGTGTTGAGTCCATTTGGCTGAGCAAGGAGTAGGTCTTGTCTAATATATATTTGGATTCTGGAATGAGATCTGTACTAATGTAAACCTCTGGATTTATGCAGCCTCCCCAGTCTCCTTTCCCCTTAAGCAAGCATATGTTTCTTTTGTAAATGTGGGACTCTGTTGTGTTTTGTAATACAGTTCATCCGTAGCCATGTTTACATTCCCGGTATTAGTGATATCTTATGATGTTTCTTTTTCTGTGTGACTTATTTCACTTACAATCATTGTACCTACATCAACTCATTATGCTGCTACTGCTGTGTTGAAATTGATTTCATTGTTGAGTAATATTCTATTGTAGGTATGTACCACAACTTCTATATGTATTTTTCTCTTTCTGGGCTATTTAAGTTGTACCATAGTCACTGTACCCGTAAGCAGAGCAGCCCCAAACGTTGGTGTGTCTGTGTCTTTTTCATTGAAATTTTACGAATCTATAACACCATAAGTGGAAGTGCCCTAGGTCCGTAGCTTGGTGTTTTCTTTTTTCCAGGAAACACCATACACTTCTCTAGTGTGGCTGTTGGCAATTTACATCCCGCCCATCAGCATAACAAGGCTGCCGGTTCTCCATGGCCTGTTCTGCCTCTCTGGATTTTACCCTTTTTTTGGATGGCCCTTTTGAGGGGTGGGAAGTGAGATTTCATTGTAGTGCAGATTTCCATTGCAGGCTTGCTTGTTTGGCCAAAAAGGGCGTTTGCGTTTTTTCCTGAATATATTCAGGAAAAAACGCATACGCCCTTTTTGGCCAAGTGCCTCAATGTCGAAGTACTGCCTCTTTTGCTATGCTTTCAGCGCAATTCTTATCTACCACCTGATATCTCTTCTCTGCAATTCTGTGTCGCGTTCAAGTCCTCTTCACAGCCTTCCTTCAATAAATTTTTGGATGATAGGCGTCATTTGTAACTCTGCAGGCTTGTGATTTACAGTGCCGAAAATCTCCTTTTCTCAACTTTCTTTCTTGTGAGCTGACCGCAAGCCCGAAAAATCGCTTCAGGCCCTAATCTCGTTCCGGCACTGCACGCTGAGCCTTTGGTGAATTCTTCTTCCTGGAGACAAATCAGAGTTAAATGTGCCCGTTCAAACACATAGAGCTAGTCGCTCATCGGTTCTCCTTATTCCTGTTCATCTTCCGCAGAAATTGCAAACTGTGCCAAACAAGAGGTTAAAGGCACAGACTCTCCAAGTGGGGAGTGGGTTAATAACGCATCGGGAATGGCAAACTCGAGTACCAGGGGGCGAAAATGGCGATGAGTTTTAGAAATTTTGCCTGGTCACTTGTTGGACCATATTCTGGGTTTTGCATGCCTATTTTAGCTGAAGGATAGATCCCTTAAACCCGGAGATTTGGGACCCGAGGAATGGGAACCATGCACCATTTCATCAAAGGGTCTGCATTCCCTCACCTATCCTATCAGCCCCAAGTGTCCAGCCTTATCTCTCCCCGAGCTGTGGATGTAGAGGTGGGAAATCCAAGACTCCTCAAAAGCCCTGAAGGACTTATTTAAGAATTTCTCTCTACTTCAGAGTCTTTGTGTTTGATTTTTCAAATTTATTTTTATAAGGGGATTTAGCTTATTTTCACTGCTGTGTTTATGCCGCTGTACACAAATGATTTTCTTACGGAGACGTATAACTATATGGGTTTTAAGTGTCTCCATAGTCAGGTATATTCCTAGGTTTTGAATATGGGGTGTTGAGTACATTTGGTTGAGCAAGGAGTAGGACTTGTCTAATATATATTTGGCTTCTGGAATGGGATCTCTACTAATGTAAAACTCTGGATTTATGCAGCCTCCACAGTCTCTTTTCCCCTTAAGCAAGCATAAGTGTCTTTTGTAAATGTAGGACTCTGTTGTGTTTTGTAATACAGTTCATGCGTAGCCGTGTTTACATTCCCGGTATTAGTGATATCTTATGATGTTTCTTTTTCTGTGTGACTTATTTCACTTAGAATCATGGTACCTACATCCCCTCATTATGCTGCTACTGGTGTGTTGAAATTGGTTTCATTGTTGAGTAATATTCCATTGTAGGTATGTACCACAACTTCTCTATCCATTTTTCTCTTTCTGGGCTATTGAAGTTGTACCATAGTCGAGGTTCCCGTAAGCAGAGCAGCCCCAAACTTTGGTGTGGCTGTGTCTTTTTCATTGAAATTTTACGAATCTATAGCACCATAAGTGGAAGTGCCCTAGGCTCTGTAGCTTGGTGTTTTCTTTGTTCCAGGAAACACCATACACTTCTCCAGAGTGGCTGTCGGAAATTTACATCCCACCCATCAGCATAACAAGGCTGCCAGTTCTCCATGGCCTGTTCTGCCTCTCTGTATTTTACACTTGTTTCGGATGGCCCTTTTGAGGGGTGGGAAGTGAGACTTCATTGTAGTGCGGATTTCCATTGCAGGCTTGCTTGGTCGGCCAAAAAGGGCGTATACGTTTTTTCCTGAATATATTCAGGAAAAAACGCATACGCCCATTTTGGCCAAGTGCCTCACTGTCGAAGTACTGCCTCTTTTCCTATGCTTTCAGAGCAATTCTTATCTACCACCTGATATCTGTTTTCTGCAATTCTGTGTCGCGTTCAAGTCCTCTTCACAGCCTTCCTTCAATAAATTTTTGGATGATAGGGGTCATTTGTAACCCTGCAGGCTTGTGATTTACAGTTCCAAAAATCTCCTTTTCTCAACTCGCTTTCTTCTGAGGTGACCGCAAGCCCGAAAAATCGCTTCAGGCCCTAATCTCGTTCCGGCACTGCACGCTGAGCCTTTGGTGAATTCTTCTTTCTTCCTGGAGGGAAATCAGAGTTAATTGTGCCCGTTCAAACACATAGAGCTAGTCGCTCATCGGTTCTCCTTATTCCTGTTCATCTTCCGCAGAAATTGCAAACTGTGACAAACAAGAGGTTAAAGGCACAGACTCTCCAAGTGGGGAGAGTGTTAATAAGGCATCTGGAATGGCGAACTCGAGTACCAGGGGGCGAAAATGGCGATGAGTTTTAGAAATTTTGCCTGGTCACTTGGTGGACCATATTCTGGGTTTTGCATGCCTATTTTAGCTGAAGGATAAATCCCTGAAACCTGGCGATTTGGGACCCGAGGAATGGGAACCATGCACCATTACATCAAAGGGTCTGCATTCCCTCACCAATCCTATCAGCCCCAGGTGTCCAGCCTTATCTCTCCCCGAGCTGTGGATGTAGAGGTGGGAAATCAAAGACTCCTCAAAAGCCCTGAAGTACTTATTTAATAATTTCTCTCTATTTCAGTCTTTGTGTTGTGTTTTTCAAATTTATTTTTATACGAGGATTTAGCTTATTATCACTGCTGTGTTTATGCCGCTGTACACAAATGATTTTCTTACGGAGACATGTAACTATATGGGTTTTAAGTGTCTTCATAGTCAGGTATATTCCTAGGTTTTGATTATGGGGTGTTGAGTCCATTTGGCTGAGCAAGGAGTAGGTCTTGTCTAATATATATTTGGCTTCTGGAATGGGATCTGTACTAATGTAAACCTCTGGATTTATGCCGCTTCCCCAGTCTCCTTTCCCCTTAAGCAAGCATAAGTCTGTTTTGTAAATGTGGGACTCTGCTGTGTTTTGTAATACAGTTCATGCGTAGCCATGTTTACATTCCCGGTATTAGTGATATCTTATGATGTTTCTTTTTCTGTGAGACTTATTTCACTTAGAATCATCGTACCTACATCACGTCATTATGCTGCTACTGGTGTGTTGAAAATGATTTCATTGTTGAGTAATATTCTATTGTAGGTATGTACCACAACTTCTATATCTATTTTTCTCTTTCTGGGCTATTGAAGTTGTACCATTGTCACTGTACCCGTAAGCAGAGCAGCCCCAAACTTTGGTGTGGCTGTGTCTTTTTCATTGAAATTTTACGAATCTATAGCACCATAAGTGGAAGTGCCCTAGGTTCTGTAGCTTGGTGTTTTCTTTTTTCCAGGAAACACCACACACTTCTCTAGTGTGGCTGTTGGCAATTTACATCCCGCCCATCAGCATAACAAGGCTGCGGTTCTCCATGGCCTGTTCTGCCTCTCTGAATTTTACACTTTTTTCGCATGGCCCTTTTGAGGGGTGGGAAGTGAGAATTCATTGTAGTGCGGATTTCCATTGCAGGCTTGCTTGTTTGGCCAAAAAGGGCGTATGCGTTTTTTCGTGAATATATTCAGGAAAAAACACATACGCCCTTTTTGGCCAAGTGCCTCACTGTCGAAGTACTGCCTCTTTTCCTATGCTTTCAGAGCAATTCTTATCTACCACCTGATATCTCTTCTCTGCAATTCTGTGTCGCGTTCAAGTCCTCTTCACAGCCTTCCTTCAATAAATTTTTGGATGATAGGGGTCATTTGTAACTCGGCAGGCTTGTGAATTACAGTGCCAAAAATCACCTTTTCCCAACTCGCTTTCTTGTGAGCTGACTGCAAACCCGAAAAATCGCTTCAGGCCCTAATCTCGTTCCGACACGGAACGCTGAGCCTTTGGTGAATTCTTCTTCCTGGAGGGAAATCAGAGTTCAATGTGCCCGTTTCAACACATAGAGTTAGTCGCTCATCGGTTCTCCTTATTCCTGTTCATCTTCCGCAGAAATTGCAAACTGTGACAAACAAGAGGTTAAAGACACAGACTCTCCAAGTGGGGAGAGTGTTAATAACGCATCGGGGACGGCAAACTCGAGTAGCAGTGGGCGAAAATGGCGCTGAGTTTTAGAAATTTTGCCTGGTCACTTGGTGGACCATATTCTGGGTTTTGCATGCCTATTTTAGCTGAAGGGTAAATCCCTTCAACCCGTAGATTTCGGACTCGAGGAATGAGAACCATGCACCATTACATCAAAGGGTCTGCATTCCCTCACCAATCCTATCAGCCCCAAGTTTCCAGCCTTATGTCTCCAGGAGCTGTGGATGTAGAGGTGGGAAATCCAAGACTCCTCAAAAGCCCTGAAGGACTTATTTAAGAATTTCTCTCTCATTCACAGTCTTTGTGTTTTGTTTTTCAAATTTATTTTTATAAGGTGATTTAGCTTATTTTCACTGCTGTGTTTATGCTGCGGTACACAAATGATTTTCTTACGGAGACTTATAACTATATGGGTTTTAAGTGTCTTCATAGTCAGGTATATTCCTAGGTTTTGAATATGGGGTGTTGAGTCCAATTGGTTGAGCAAGGAGTAGGATTTGTCTAATATATATTTGGCTTCTGGAATGGGATCTGTACTAATGCAAACCTCTGGATTTACGCAGCCTCCCCATTCTCCTTTCCCCTTAAGCAAGCATAAGTTTCTTTTGTAAATGTGGGACTCTGTTGTGTTTTGTAATACAGTTCATGCGTAGCCGTGTTTACATTCCCGGTACTAGTGATATCTTATGATGTTTCTTTTTCTGTGTGACTTATTTCACTTAGAATCATCTTACCTACATCCCCTCATTATGCTGCTACTGGTGTGTTGAAATTGATTTCATTGTTGAGTAATATTCCATTGTAGGTATGTACCACAACTTCCATATCCATATTTCGCTTTCTGGGCTATTGAAGGTGTACCATAGTCAAGGTTCCCGTAAGCAGAGCAGCCCCAAACTTTGGTGTGGCTGTGTCTTTTTCATTGAAATTTTCGGAATCTATAGCACCATAAGTGGAAGTGCCCTAGGCTCTGTAATTTGGTGTTTTCTTTGTTCCAGGAAACACCATACACTTCTCCAGAGTGGCTGTTGGCAATTTACATCCCGCCCATCAGCATAACAAGGCTGCCTGTTCTCCATGGCCTGTCCTGCCTCTCTGGATTTTACACTTTTCTCGGATGGCCCTTTTGAGGGGTGAGAAGTGAGACTTCATTGTTGTGCGGATTTCCATTGCAGGCTTGCTTGGTTGGCCAAAAAGGGCGTATGCGTTTTTTCCTGAATATATTCAGGAAAAAACGCATACGCCCTTTTTGGCCAAGTTCCTCACTGTCGAAGTTCTGCCCCTTTTCCTATGCTTTCAGAGCAATTCTTATCTTCACCTGATATCTGCTTTCTGCAATTCTGTGTCACGTTCAAGTCCTCTTCACAGCCTTCCTTCAATAAATTTTTGGATGATAGGGGTCATTTGTTACTCTGCAGGCTTGTGATTTACAGTGTCAAAAATCTCCTTTTCTCAACTCGCTTTCTTGTGAGCTAATCGCAAACCCGGAAAATCGCTTCAGGCCCTAATCTCGTTCCGGTCTGGCACGCTGAGCCTTTGGTGAATTCTTCTTCCTGGAGGGAAATCAGAGTTCAATGTGCCCGTTCCAACACATAGAGTTAGTCGCTCATTGGTTCTCCTTATTCCTGTTCATCTTCCGCAGAAATTGCAAACTGTGCCAAACTAGAGGTTAAAGACACAGACTCTCCAAGTGGGGAGAGTATTAATAATGCATCGGGAACGGCAAACTCGAGTAGCAGGGGGCGAAAATGGCGATGAGTTTTAGAAATTTTTCCTGGTCTCTTGGGGGACCATATTCTGGGTTTTGCATGCCTATTTTAGCTGAAGGATAAATCCCTTAAACCCGGAGATTTGGGACCCGAGGAATGGGAACCAAGCACCATTACATCAAAGGGTCTGCATTCCCTCACCAATCCTATCAGCCCCAGGTGTCCAGCCTTATCTCTCCCCGAGCTGTGGATGTAGAGGTGGGAAATCAAAGACTCCTCAAAAGCCCTGAAGTACTTATTTAAGAATTTCTCTCTATTTCACAGTCTTTGTGTTTTGTTTTTCAAATTTATTTTTATACGAGGATTTAGCTTATTATCACTGCTGTGTTTATGCCGCTGTACACAAATGATTTTCTTACGGAGACATGTAACTATATGGGTTTTAAGTGTCTTCATAGTCAGGTATATTCCTAGGTTTTGATTATGGGGTGTTGAGTCCATTTGGCTGAGCAAGGAGTAGGTCTTGTCTAATATATATTTGGCTTCTGGAATGGGATCTGTACTAATGTAAACCTCTGGATTTATGCCGCTTCCCCAGTCTCCTTTCCCCTTAAGCAAGCATAAGTCTGTTTTGTAAATGTGGGACTCTGCTGTGTTTTGTAATACAGTTCATGCGTAGCCATGTTTACATTCCCGGTATTAGTGATATCTTATGATGTTTCTTTTTCTGTGAGACTTATTTCACTTAGAATCATCGTACCTACATCACGTCATTATGCTGCTACTGGTGTGTTGAAAATGATTTCATTGTTGAGTAATATTCTATTGTAGGTATGTACCACAACTTCTATATCTATTTTTCTCTTTCTGGGCTATTGAAGTTGTACCATTGTCACTGTACCCGTAAGCAGAGCAGCCCCAAACTTTGGTGTGGCTGTGTCTTTTTCATTGAAATTTTACGAATCTATAGCACCATAAGTGGAAGTGCCCTAGGTTCTGTAGCTTGGTGTTTTCTTTTTTCCAGGAAACACCACACACTTCTCTAGTGTGGCTGTTGGCAATTTACATCCCGCCCATCAGCATAACAAGGCTGCGGTTCTCCATGGCCTGTTCTGCCTCTCTGAATTTTACACTTTTTTCGCATGGCCCTTTTGAGGGGTGGGAAGTGAGAATTCATTGTAGTGCGGATTTCCATTGCAGGCTTGCTTGTTTGGCCAAAAAGGGCGTATGCGTTTTTTCGTGAATATATTCAGGAAAAAACACATACGCCCTTTTTGGCCAAGTGCCTCACTGTCGAAGTACTGCCTCTTTTCCTATGCTTTCAGAGCAATTCTTATCTACCACCTGATATCTCTTCTCTGCAATTCTGTGTCGCGTTCAAGTCCTCTTCACAGCCTTCCTTCAATAAATTTTTGGATGATAGGGGTCATTTGTAACTCGGCAGGCTTGTGAATTACAGTGCCAAAAATCACCTTTTCCCAACTCGCTTTCTTGTGAGCTGACTGCAAACCCGAAAAATTGATTCAGGCCCTAATATCGTTCCTGCACGGCACGGTGAGCCTTTGGTGAATTCTTCTTCCTGGAGGGAAATCAGAGTTCAATGTGCCCGTTCCAACACATAGAGTTAGTCGCTCATTGGTTCTCCTTATTCCTGTTCATCTTCCGCAGAAATTGCAAACTGTGCCAAACAAGAGGTTAAAGACACAGACTCTCCAAGTGGGGAGAGTGTTAATAAGGCATCTGGAACGGCTAACTCGAGTACCAGGGGGCGAAAATCGCGATGAGCTTTAGAAATTTTGCCTGGTCACTTGGTGGACCATATTCTGGGTTTTGCATGCCTATTTTAGCTGAAGGATAAGTCCCTTAAACCCGGAGATTTGGGACCCGAGGAATGGGAACCATGCACCATTACATCAAAGGGTCTGCATTCCCTCACCAATCCTATCAGCCCCAAGTGTCCAGCCTTATCTCTCCCCGAGCTGTGGATGTAGAGGTGGGAAATCCAAGACTCCTCAGAAGCCCTGAAGGACTTATTTAAGAATTTCTCTCTCTTTCACAGTCTTTGTGTTTTGTTTTTCAAATTTATTTTTATAAGGTGATTTAGTTTATTTTCACTGCTGTGTTTATGCTGCTTTACACAAATGATTTTCTTACGGAGATGTATAACTATATGGGTTTTAAGTGTCTTCATAGTCAGGTATATTCCTAGGTTTTGAATATGGGGTGTTGAGTCCATTTGGCTGAGCAAGGAGTAGGTCTTGTCTAATATATATTTGGCTTCTGGAATGGGATCTGTACTAATGTAAACCTCTGGATTTATGCAGCCTCCCCAGTCTCCTTTCCCCTTAAGCAAGCATATGTTTCTTTTGTAAATGTGGGACTCTGTTGTGTTTTGTAATACAGTTCATCCGTAGCCATGTTTACATTCCCGGTATTAGTGATACCTTATGATGTTTCTTTTTCTGTGTGACTTATTTCACTTAGAATCATCGTACCTACATTCCCTCATTATGCTGCTGCTGGTGTGTTGAAATTGATTTCATTGTTGAGTAATATTCCATTGTAGGTATGTACCACAACTTCTATATCCATTTATCTCTTTCTGGGCTATTGAAGGTGTACCATAGTCAAGGTTCCCGTAAGCAGAGCAGCCGGAAACTTTGGTGTGGCTGTGTCTTTTTCATTGAAATTTTCCGAATCTATAGCACCATAAGTGGAAGTGCCCTGGGGTCTGTAGCTTGGTGTTTTCTTTGTTCCAGGAAACACCATACACTTCTCCAGAGTGGCTGTTGGCAATTTATATCCCGCCCATCAGCATAACAAGGCTGCTGGTTCTCCATGGCCTGTCCTGCCTCTCTGGATTTTACACTTTTTTCGGATGGCTCTTTTGAGAGGTGGGAAGTGAGACTTCATTGTAGTGTGGATTTCCATTGCAGGCTTGCTTGGTTGGCCAAAAAGGGCGTATGCGCTTTTTCCTGAATATATTCAGGAAAAAACGCATACGCCCTTTTTGGCCAAGTGCCTCACTGTCGAAGTACTGCCTCTTTTCCTATGCTTTCAGAGCAATTCTTATCTAACCACCTGATATCTGTTTTCTGCAATTCTGTGTCGCGTTCAAGTCCTCTTCACAGCCTTCCTTCAATAAATTTTTGGATGATAGTGGTCATTTGTAACTCTGCAGGCTTGTATTTTACAGTGCCAAAAATCTTCTTTTCTCAACTCGCTTTCTTGTGAGCTGACCGCAAACCCGAAAAATCGCTTCAGGCCCTAATCTCGTTCCGACACGGAACGCTGAGCCTTTGGTGAATTCTTCTTCCTAGAGGGAAATCAGAGTTCAATGTGCCCGTTTCAACACATAGAGTTAGTCGCTCATCGGTTCTCCTTATTCCTGTTCATCTTCCGCAGAAATTGCAAACTGTGACAAACAAGAGGTTAAAGACACAGACTCTCCAAGTGGGGAGAGTGTTAATAACGCATCGGGGACGGCAAACTCGAGTAGCAGTGGGCGAAAATGGCGCTGAGTTTTAGAAATTTTGCCTGGTCACTTGGTGGACCATATTCTGGGTTTTGCATGCCTATTTTAGCTGAAGGGTAAATCCCTTCAACCCGGAGATTTGGGACTCGAGGAATGAGAACCATGCACCATTACATCAAAGGGTCTGCATTCCCTCACCAATCCTATCAGCCCCAAGTTTCCAGCCTTATGTCTCCGGGAGCTGTGGATGTAGAGGTGGGAAATCCAAGACTCCTCAAAAGCCCTGAAGGACTTATTTAAGAATTTCTCTCTCATTCACAGTCTTTGTGTTTTGTTTTTCAAATTTATTTTTATAAGGTGATTTAGCTTATTTTCACTGCTGTGTTTATGCTGCGGTACACAAATGATTTTCTTACGGAGACGTATAACTATATGGGTTTTAAGTGTCTTCATAGTCAGGTATATTCCTAGGTTTTGAATATGGGGTGTTGAGTCCAATTGGTTGAGCAAGGAGTAGGATTTGTCTAATATATATTTGGCTTCTGGAATGGGATCTGTACTAATGCAAACCTCTGGATTTACGCAGCCTCCCCATTCTCCTTTCCCCTTAAGCAAGCATAAGTTTCTTTTGTAAATGTGGGACTCTGTTGTGTTTTGTAATACAGTTCATGCGTAGCCGTGTTTACATTCCCGGTACTAGTGATATCTTATGATGTTTCTTTTTCTGTGTGACTTATTTCACTTAGAATCATCTTACCTACATCCCCTCATTATGCTGCTACTGGTGTGTTGAAATTGATTTCATTGTTGAGTAATATTCCATTGTAGGTATGTACCACAACTTCCATATCCATATTTCGCTTTCTGGGCTATTGAAGGTGTACCATAGTCAAGGTTCCCGTAAGCAGAGCAGCCCCAAACTTTGGTGTGGCTGTGTCTTTTTCATTGAAATTTTCGGAATCTATAGCACCATAAGTGGAAGTGCCCTAGGCTCTGTAATTTGGTGTTTTCTTTGTTCCAGGAAACACCATACACTTCTCCAGAGTGGCTGTTGGCAATTTACATCCCGCCCATCAGCATAACAAGGCTGCCTGTTCTCCATGGCCTGTCCTGCCTCTCTGGATTTTACACTTTTCTCGGATGGCCCTTTTGAGGGGTGAGAAGTGAGACTTCATTGTTGTGCGGATTTCCATTGCAGGCTTGCTTGGTTGGCCAAAAAGGGCGTATGCGTTTTTTCCTGAATATATTCAGGAAAAAACGCATACGCCCTTTCTGGCCAAGTTCCTCACTGTCGAAGTACTGCCCCTTTTCCTATGCTTTCAGAGCAATTCTTATCTTCACCTGATATCTGCTTTCTGCAATTCTGTGTCACGTTCAAGTCCTCTTCACAGCCTTCCTTCAATAAATTTTTGGATGATAGGGGTCATTTGTTACTCTGCAGGCTTGTGATTTACAGTGTCAAAAATCTCCTTTTCTCAACTCGCTTTCTTGCGAGCTAATCGCAAACCCGGATAATCGCTTCAGGCCCTAATCTCGTTCCGGTCTGGCACGCTGAGCCTTTGGTGAATTCTTCTTCCTGGAGGGAAATCAGAGTTCAATGTGCCCGTTCCAACACATAGAGTTAGTCGCTCATTGGTTCTCCTTATTCCTGTTCATCTTCCGCAGAAATTGCAAACTGTGCCAAACTAGAGGTTAAAGACACAGACTCTCCAAGTGGGGAGAGTATTAATAATGCATCGGGAATGGCAAACTCGAGTAGCAGGGGGCGAAAATGGCGATGAGTTTTAGAAATTTTTCCTGGTCTCTTGGGGGACCATATTCTGGGTTTTGCATGCCTATTTTAGCTGAAGGATAAATCCCTTAAACCCGGAGATTTGGGACCCGAGGAATGGGAACCAAGCACCATTACATCAAAGGGTCTGCATTCCCTCACCAATCCTATCAGCCCCAGGTGTCCAGCCTTATCTCTCCCCGAGCTGTGGATGTAGAGGTGGGAAATCAAAGACTCCTCAAAAGCCCTGAAGTACTTATTTAAGAATTTCTCTCTATTTCACAGTCTTTGTGTTTTGTTTTTCAAATTTATTTTTATACGAGGATTTAGCTTATTATCACTGCTGTGTTTATGCCGCTGTACACAAATGATTTTCTTACGGAGACATGTAACTATATGGGTTTTAAGTGTCTTCATAGTCAGGTATATTCCTAGGTTTTGATTATGGGGTGTTGAGTCCATTTGGCTGAGCAAGGAGTAGGTCTTGTCTAATATATATTTGGCTTCTGGAATGGGATCTGTACTAATGTAAACCTCTGGATTTATGCCGCTTCCCCAGTCTCCTTTCCCCTTAAGCAAGCATAAGTCTGTTTTGTAAATGTGGGACTCTGCTGTGTTTTGTAATACAGTTCATGCGTAGCCATGTTTACATTCCCGGTATTAGTGATATCTTATGATGTTTCTTTTTCTGTGAGACTTATTTCACTTAGAATCATCGTACCTACATCACGTCATTATGCTGCTACTGGTGTGTTGAAAATGATTTCATTGTTGAGTAATATTCCATTGTAGGTATGTACCACAACTTCTATATGTATTTTTCTCTTTCTGGGCTATTTAAGTTTTACCATAGTCACTGTACCCGTAAGCAGAGCAGCCCCAAACTTTGGTGTGGCTGTGTCTTTTTCATTGAAATTTTACGAATCTATAGCACCATAAGTGGAAGTGCCCTAGGTTCTGTAGCTTGGTGTTTTCTTTTTTCCAGGAAACACCACACACTTCTCTAGTGTGGCTGTTGGCAATTTACATCCCGCCCATCAGCATAACAAGGCTGCGGTTCTCCATGGCCTGTTCTGCCTCTCTGAATTTTACACTTTTTTCGCATGGCCCTTTTGAGGGGTGGGAAGTGAGAATTCATTGTAGTGCGGATTTCCATTGCAGGCTTGCTTGTTTGGCCAAAAAGGGCGTATGCGTTTTTTCGTGAATATATTCAGGAAAAAACACATACGCCCTTTTTGGCCAAGTGCCTCACTGTCGAAGTACTGCCTCTTTTCCTATGCTTTCAGAGCAATTCTTATCTACCACCTGATATCTCTTCTCTGCAATTCTGTGTCGCGTTCAAGTCCTCTTCACAGCCTTCCTTCAATAAATTTTTGGATGATAGGGGTCATTTGTAACTCGGCAGGCTTGTGAATTACAGTGCCAAAAATCACCTTTTCCCAACTCGCTTTCTTGTGAGCTGACTGCAAACCCGAAAAATTGATTCAGGCCCTAATATCGTTCCTGCACGGCACGGTGAGCCTTTGGTGAATTCTTCTTCCTGGAGGGAAATCAGAGTTCAATGTGCCCGTTCCAACACATAGAGTTAGTCGCTCATTGGTTCTCCTTATTCCTGTTCATCTTCCGCAGAAATTGAAAACTGTGCCAAACAAGAGGTTAAAGACACAGACTCTCCAAGTGGGGAGAGTGTTAATAAGGCATCTGGAACGGCTAACTCGAGTACCAGGGGGCGAAAATCGCGATGAGCTTTAGAAATTTTGCCTGGTCACTTGGTGGACCATATTCTGGGTTTTGCATGCCTATTTTAGCTGAAGGATAAGTCCCTTAAACCCGGAGATTTGGGACCCGAGGAATGGGAACCATGCACCATTACATCAAAGGGTCTGCATTCCCTCACCAATCCTATCAGCCCCAAGTGTCCAGCCTTATCTCTCCCCGAGCTGTGGATGTAGAGGTGGGAAATCCAAGACTCCTCAGAAGCCCTGAAGGACTTATTTAAGAATTTCTCTCTCTTTCACAGTCTTTGTGTTTTGTTTTTCAAATTTATTTTTATAAGGTGATTTAGTTTATTTTCACTGCTGTGTTTATGCTGCTTTACACAAATGATTTTCTTACGGAGATGTATAACTATATGGGTTTTAAGTGTCTTCATAGTCAGGTATATTCCTAGGTTTTGAATATGGGGTGTTGAGTCCATTTGGCTGAGCAAGGAGTAGGTCTTGTCTAATATATATTTGGCTTCTGGAATGGGATCTGTACTAATGTAAACCTCTGGATTTATGCAGCCTCCCCAGTCTCCTTTCCCCTTAAGCAAGCATATGTTTCTTTTGTAAATGTGGGACTCTGTTGTGTTTTGTAATACAGTTCATCCGTAGCCATGTTTACATTCCCGGTATTAGTGATATCTTATGATGTTTCTTTTTCTGTGTGACTTATTTCACTTAGAATCATCGTACCTACATCCCCTCATTATGCTGCTACTGCTGTGTTGAAATTGATTTCATTGTTGAGTAATATTCTATTGTAGGTATGTACCACAACTTCTATATGTATTTTTCTCTTTCTGGGCTATTTAAGTTTTACCATAGTCACTGTACCCGTAAGCAGAGCAGCCCCAAACTTTGGTGTGGCTGTGTCTTTTTCATTGAAATTTTACGAATCTATAGCACCATAAGTGGAAGTGCCCTAGGTTCTGTAGCTTGGTGTTTTCTTTTTTCCAGGAAACACCACACACTTCTCTAGTGTGGCTGTTGGCAATTTACATCCCGCCCATCAGCATAACAAGGCTGCGGTTCTCCATGGCCTGTTCTGCCTCTCTGAATTTTACACTTTTTTCGCATGGCCCTTTTGAGGGGTGGGAAGTGAGAATTCATTGTAGTGCGGATTTCCATTGCAGGCTTGCTTGTTTGGCCAAAAAGGGCGTATGCGTTTTTTCGTGAATATATTCAGGAAAAAACACATACGCCCTTTTTGGCCAAGTGCCTCACTGTCGAAGTACTGCCTCTTTTCCTATGCTTTCAGAGCAATTCTTATCTACCACCTGATATCTCTTCTCTGCAATTCTGTGTCGCGTTCAAGTCCTCTTCACAGCCTTCCTTCAATAAATTTTTGGATGATAGGGGTCATTTGTAACTCGGCAGGCTTGTGAATTACAGTGCCAAAAATCACCTTTTCCCAACTCGCTTTCTTGTGAGCTGACTGCAAACCCGAAAAATTGATTCAGGCCCTAATATCGTTCCTGCACGGCACGGTGAGCCTTTGGTGAATTCTTCTTCCTGGAGGGAAATCAGAGTTCAATGTGCCCGTTCCAACACATAGAGTTAGTCGCTCATTGGTTCTCCTTATTCCTGTTCATCTTCCGCAGAAATTGCAAACTGTGCCAAACAAGAGGTTAAAGACACAGACTCTCCAAGTGGGGAGAGTGTTAATAAGGCATCTGGAACGGCTAACTCGAGTACCAGGGGGCGAAAATCGCGATGAGCTTTAGAAATTTTGCCTGGTCACTTGGTGGACCATATTCTGGGTTTTGCATGCCTATTTTAGCTGAAGGATAAGTCCCTTAAACCCGGAGATTTGGGACCCGAGGAATGGGAACCATGCACCATTACATCAAAGGGTCTGCATTCCCTCACCAATCCTATCAGCCCCAAGTGTCCAGCCTTATCTCTCCCCGAGCTGTGGATGTAGAGGTGGGAAATCCAAGACTCCTCAGAAGCCCTGAAGGACTTATTTAAGAATTTCTCTCTCTTTCACAGTCTTTGTGTTTTGTTTTTCAAATTTATTTTTATAAGGTGATTTAGTTTATTTTCACTGCTGTGTTTATGCTGCTTTACACAAATGATTTTCTTACGGAGATGTATAACTATATGGGTTTTAAGTGTCTTCATAGTCAGGTATATTCCTAGGTTTTGAATATGGGGTGTTGAGTCCATTTGGCTGAGCAAGGAGTAGGTCTTGTCTAATATATATTTGGCTTCTGGAATGGGATCTGTACTAATGTAAACCTCTGGATTTATGCAGCCTCCCCAGTCTCCTTTCCCCTTAAGCAAGCATATGTTTCTTTTGTAAATGTGGGACTCTGTTGTGTTTTGTAATACAGTTCATCCGTAGCCATGTTTACATTCCCGGTATTAGTGATATCTTATGATGTTTCTTTTTCTGTGTGACTTATTTCACTTAGAATCATCGTACCTACATCCCCTCATTATGCTGCTACTGCTGTGTTGAAATTGATTTCATTGTTGAGTAATATTCTATTGTAGGTATGTACCACAACTTCTATATGTATTTTTCTCTTTCTGGGCTATTTAAGTTTTACCATAGTCACTGTACCCGTAAGCAGAGCAGCCCCAAACTTTGGTGTGGCTGTGTCTTTTTCATTGAAATTTTACGAATCTATAGCACCATAAGTGGAAGTGCCCTAGGTTCCGTAGCTTGGTGTTTTCTTTTTTCCAGGAAACACCATACACTTCTCTAGTGTGGCTGTTGGCAATTTACATCCCGCCCATCAGCATAACAAGGCTGCCGGTTCTCCATGGCCTGTTCTGCCTCTCTGGATTTTACACTTTTTTCGGATGGCCCTTTTGAGGGGTGGGAAGTGAGATTTCATTGTAGTGCAGATTTCCATTGCAGGCTTGCTTGTTTGGCCAAAAAGGGCGTTTGCGTTTTTTCCTGAATATATTCAGGAAAAAACGCATACGCCCTTTTTGGCCAAGTGCCTCAATGTCGAAGTACTGCCTCTTTTGCTATGCTTTCAGCGCAATTCTTATCTACCACCTGATATCTCTTTTCTGCAATTCTGTGTCGCGTTCAAGTCCTCTTCACAGCCTTCCTTCAATAAATTTTTGGATGATAGGGGTCATTTGTAACTCTGCAGGCTTGTGATTTACAGTGCCGAAAATCTCCTTTTCTCAACTTTCTTTCTTGTGAGCTGACCGAAAGCCCGAAAAATCGCTTCAGGCCCTAATCTCGTTCCGGCACTGCACGCTGAGCCTTTGGTGAATTCTTCTTCCTGGAGACAAATCAGAGTTAAATGTGCCCGTTCAAACACATAGAGCTAGTCGCTCATCGGTTCTCCTTATTCCTGTTCATCTTCCGGAGAAATTGCAAACTGTGCCAAACAAGAGGTTAAAGGCACAGACTCTCCAAGTGGGGAGTGGTTTAATAACGCATCGGGAATGGCAAACTCGAGTACCAGGGGGCGAAAATGGCGATGAGCTTTAGAAATTTTGCCTGGTCACTTGTTGGACCATATTCTGGGTTTTGCATGCCTATTTTAGCTGAAGGATAGATCCCTTAAACCCGGAGATTTGGGACCCGAGGAATGGGAACCATGCACCATTTCATCAAAGGGTCTGCATTCCCTCACCAATCCTATCAGCCCCAAGTGTCCAGCCTTATCTCTCCCCGAGCTGTGGATGTAGAGGTGGGAATTCCAAGACTCCTCAAAAGCCCTGAAGGACTTATTTAAGAATTTCTCTCTACTTCAGAGTCTTTGTGTTTGGTTTTTCAAATTTATTTTTATAAGGGGATTTAGCTTATTTTCACTGCTGTGTTTATGCCGCTGTACACAAATGATTTTCTTATGGAGACGTATAACTATATGGGTTTTAAGTGTCTCCATAGTGAGGTATATTCCTAGGTTTTGAATATGGGGTGTTGAGTCCATTTGGTTGAGCAAGGAGTAGGACTTGTCTAATATATATTTGGCTTCTGGAATGGGATCTGTACTAATGTAAACCTCTGGATTTATGCAGCCTCCACAGTCTCTTTTCCCCTTAAGCAAGCATAAGTGTCTTTTGTAAATGTGGGACTCTGTTGTGTTTTGTAATACAGTTCATGCGTAGCCGTGTTTACATTCCCGGTATTAGTGATATATTATGATGTTTCTTTTTCTGTGTGACTTATTTCACTTAGAATCATCGTACCTACATTCCCTCATTATGCTGCTGCTGGTGTGTTGAAATTGATTTCATTGTTGAGTAATATTCCATTGTAGGTATGTACCACAACTTCAATATCCATTTATCTCTTTCTGGGCTATTGAAGGTGTACCATAGTCAAGGTTCCCGTAAGCAGAGCAGCCGGAAACTTTGGTGTGGCTGTGTCTTTTTCATTGAAATTTTCCGAATCTATAGCACCATAAGTGGAATTGCCCTGGGGTCTGTAGCTTGGTGTTTTCTTTGTTCCAGGAAACACCATACACTTCTCCAGAGTGGCTGTTGGCAATTTATATCCCGCCCATCAGCATAACAAGGCTGCTGGTTCTCCATGGCCTGTCCTGCCTCTCTGGATTTTACACTTTTTTCGGATGGCTCTTTTGAGAGGTGGGAAGTGAGACTTCATTGTAGTGCGGATTTCCATTGCAGGCTTGCTTGGTTGGCCAAAAAGGGCGTATGCGCTTTTTCCTGAATATATTCAGGAAAAAACGCATACACCCTTTTTGGCCAAGTGCCTCACTGTCGAAGTACTGCCTCTTTTCCTATGCTTTCAGAGCAATTCTTATCTAACCACCTGATATCTGTTTTCTGCAATTCTGTGTCGCGTTCAAGTCCTCTTCACAGCCTTCCTTCAATAAATTTTTGGATGATAGTGGTCATTTGTAACTCTGCAGGCTTGTATTTTACAGTGCCAAAAATCTTCTTTTCTCAACTCGCTTTCTTGTGAGCTGACCGCAAACCCGAAAAATCGCTTCAGGCCCTAATCTCGTTCCGACACGGAACGCTGAGCCTTTGGTGAATTCTTCTTCCTAGAGGGAAATCAGAGTTCAATGTGCCCGTTTCAACACATAGAGTTAGTCGCTCATCGGTTCTCCTTATTCCTGTTCATCTTCCGCAGAAATTGCAAACTGTGCCAAACAAGAGGTTAAAGACACAGACTCTCCAAGTGGGGAGAGTGTTAATAACGCATCGGGGACGGCAAACTCGAGTAGCAGTGGGCGAAAATGGCGCTGAGTTTTAGAAATTTTGCCTGGTCACTTGGTGGACCATATTCTGGGTTTTGCATGTCTATTTTAGCTGAAGGGTAAATCCCTTCAACCCGGAGATTTGGGACTCGAGGAATGAGAACCATGCACCATTACATCAAAGGGTCTGCATTCCCTCACCAATCCTATCAGCCCCAAGTGTCCAGCCTTATGTCTCCGGGAGCTGTGGATGTAGAGGTGGGAAATCCAAGACTCCTCAAAAGCCCTGAAGGACTTATTTAAGAATTTCTCTCTCATTCACAGTCTTTGTGTTTTGTTTTTCAAATTTATTTTTATAAGGTGATTTAGCTTATTTTCACTGCTGTGTTTATGCTGCGGTACACAAATGATTTTCTTACGGAGACGTATAACTATATGGGTTTTAAGTGTCTTCATAGTCAGGTATATTCCTAGGTTTTGAATATGGGGTGTTGAGTCCAATTGGTTGAGCAAGGAGTAGGATTTGTCTAATATATATTTGGCTTCTGGAATGGGATCTGTACTAATGCAAACCTCTGGATTTACGCAGCCTCCCCATTCTCCTTTCCCCTTAAGCAAGCATAAGTTTCTTTTGTAAATGTGGGACTCTGTTGTGTTTTGTAATACAGTTCATGCGTAGCCGTGTTTACATTCCCGGTACTAGTGATATCTTATGATGTTTCTTTTTCTGTGTGACTTATTTCACTTAGAATCATCTTACCTACATCCCCTCATTATGCTGCTACTGGTGTGTTGAAATTGATTTCATTGTTGAGTAATATTCCATTGTAGGTATGTACCACAACTTCCATATCCATATTTCGCTTTCTGGGCTATTGAAGGTGTACCATAGTCAAGGTTCCCGTAAGCAGAGCAGCCCCAAACTTTGGTGTGGCTGTGTCTTTTTCATTGAAATTTTCGGAATCTATAGCACCATAAGTGGAAGTGCCCTAGGCTCTGTAATTTGGTGTTTTCTTTGTTCCAGGAAACGCCATACACTTCTCCAGAGTGGCTGTTGGCAATTTACATCCCGCCCATCAGCATAACAAGGCTGCCTGTTCTCCATGGCCTGTCCTGCCTCTCTGGATTTTACACTTTTCTCGGATGGCCCTTTTGAGGGGTGAGAAGTGAGACTTCATTGTTGTGCGGATTTCCATTGCAGGCTTGCTTGGTTGGCCAAAAAGGGCGTATGCGTTTTTTCCTGAATATATTCAGGAAAAAACGCATACGCCCTTTTTGGCCAAGTTCCTCACTGTCGAAGTACTGCCCCTTTTCCTATGCTTTCAGAGCAATTCTTCACCTGATATCTGCTTTCTGCAATTCTGTGTCACGTTCAAGTCCTCTTCACAGCCTTCCTTCAATAAATTTTTGGATGATAGGGGTCATTTGTTACTCTGCAGGCTTGTGATTTACAGTGTCAAAAATCTCCTTTTCTCAACTCGCTTTCTTGTGAGCTAATCGCAAACCCGGAAAATCGCTTCAGGCCCTAATCTCGTTCCGGTCTGGCACGCTGAGCCTTTGGTGAATTCTTCTTCCTGGAGGGAAATCAGAGTTCAATGTGCCCGTTCCAACACATAGAGTTAGTCGCTCATTGGTTCTCCTTATTCCTGTTCATCTTCCGCAGAAATTGCAAACTGTGCCAAACTAGAGGTTAAAGACACAGACTCTCCAAGTGGGGAGAGTATTAATAATGCATCGGGAACGGCAAACTCGAGTAGCAGGGGGCGAAAATGGCGATGAGTTTTAGAAATTTTTCCTGGTCTTGGGGGACCATATTCTGGGTTTTGCATGCCTATTTTAGCTGAAGGATAAATCCCTTAAACCCGGAGATTTGGGACCCGAGGAATGGGAACCAAGCACCATTACATCAAAGGGTCTGCATTCCCTCACCAATCCTATCAGCCCCAGGTGTCCAGCCTTATCTCTCCCCGAGCTGTGGATGTAGAGGTGGGAAATCAAAGACTCCTCAAAAGCCCTGAAGTACTTATTTAAGAATTTCTCTCTATTTCACAGTCTTTGTGTTTTGTTTTTCAAATTTATTTTTATACGAGGATTTAGCTTATTATCACTGCTGTGTTTATGCCGCTGTACACAAATGATTTTCTTACGGAGACATGTAACTATATGGGTTTTAAGTGTCTTCATAGTCAGGTATATTCCTAGGTTTTGATTATGGGGTGTTGAGTCCATTTGGCTGAGCAAGGAGTAGGTCTTGTCTAATATATATTTGGCTTCTGGAATGGGATCTGTACTAATGTAAACCTCTGGATTTATGCCGCTTCCCCAGTCTCCTTTCCCCTTAAGCAAGCATAAGTCTGTTTTGTAAATGTGGGACTCTGCTGTGTTTTGTAATACAGTTCATGCGTAGCCATGTTTACATTCCCGGTATTAGTGATATCTTATGATGTTTCTTTTTCTGTGAGACTTATTTCACTTAGAATCATCGTACCTACATCACGTCATTATGCTGCTACTGGTGTGTTGAAAATGATTTCATTGTTGAGTAATATTCCATTGTAGGTATGTACCACAACTTCTATATCTATTTTTCTCTTTCTGGGCTATTGAAGTTGTACCATTGTCACTGTACCCGTAAGCAGAGCAGCCCCAAACTTTGGTGTGGCTGTGTCTTTTTCATTGAAATTTTACGAATCTATAGCACCATAAGTGGAAGTGCCCTAGGTTCTGTAGCTTGGTGTTTTCTTTTTTCCAGGAAACACCACACACTTCTCTAGTGTGGCTGTTGGCAATTTACATCCCGCCCATCAGCATAACAAGGCTGCGGTTCTCCATGGCCTGTTCTGCCTCTCTGAATTTTACACTTTTTTCGCATGGCCCTTTTGAGGGGTGGGAAGTGAGAATTCATTGTAGTGCGGATTTCCATTGCAGGCTTGCTTGTTTGGCCAAAAAGGGCGTATGCGTTTTTTCGTGAATATATTCAGGAAAAAACACATACGCCCTTTTTGGCCAAGTGCCTCACTGTCGAAGTACTGCCTCTTTTCCTATGCTTTCAGAGCAATTCTTATCTACCACCTGATATCTCTTCTCTGCAATTCTGTGTCGCGTTCAAGTCCTCTTCACAGCCTTCCTTCAATAAATTTTTGGATGATAGGGGTCATTTGTAACTCGGCAGGCTTGTGAATTACAGTGCCAAAAATCACCTTTTCCCAACTCGCTTTCTTGTGAGCTGACTGCAAACCCGAAAAATTGATTCAGGCCCTAATATCGTTCCTGCACGGCACGGTGAGCCTTTGGTGAATTCTTCTTCCTGGAGGGAAATCAGAGTTCAATGTGCCCGTTCCAACACATAGAGTTAGTCGCTCATTGGTTCTCCTTATTCCTGTTCATCTTCCGCAGAAATTGCAAACTGTGCCAAACAAGAGGTTAAAGACACAGACTCTCCAAGTGGGGAGAGTGTTAATAAGGCATCTGGAACGGCTAACTCGAGTACCAGGGGGCGAAAATCGCGATGAGCTTTAGAAATTTTGCCTGGTCACTTGGTGGACCATATTCTGGGTTTTGCATGCCTATTTTAGCTGAAGGATAAGTCCCTTAAACCCGGAGATTTGGGACCCGAGGAATGGGAACCATGCACCATTACATCAAAGGGTCTGCATTCCCTCACCAATCCTATCAGCCCCAAGTGTCCAGCCTTATCTCTCCCCGAGCTGTGGATGTAGAGGTGGGAAATCCAAGACTCCTCAGAAGCCCTGAAGGACTTATTTAAGAATTTCTCTCTCTTTCACAGTCTTTGTGTTTTGTTTTTCAAATTTATTTTTATAAGGTGATTTAGTTTATTTTCACTGCTGTGTTTATGCTGCTTTACACAAATGATTTTCTTACGGAGATGTATAACTATATGGGTTTTAAGTGTCTTCATAGTCAGGTATATTCCTAGGTTTTGAATATCGGGTGTTGAGTCCATTTGGCTGAGCAAGGAGTAGGTCTTGTCTAATATATATTTGGCTTCTGGAATGGGATCTGTACTAATGTAAACCTCTGGATTTATGCAGCCTCCCCAGTCTCCTTTCCCCTTAAGCAAGCATATGTTTCTTTTGTAAATGTGGGACTCTGTTGTGTTTTGTAATACAGTTCATCCGTAGCCATGTTTACATTCCCGGTATTAGTGATATCTTATGATGTTTCTTTTTCTGTGTGACTTATTTCACTTAGAATCATCGTACCTACATCCCCTCATTATGCTGCTACTGCTGTGTTGAAATTGATTTCATTGTTGAGTAATATTCTATTGTAGGTATGTACCACAACTTCTATATGTATTTTTCTCTTTCTGGGCTATTTAAGTTTTACCATAGTCACTGTACCCGTAAGCAGAGCAGCCCCAAACTTTGGTGTGGCTGTGTCTTTTTCATTGAAATTTTACGAATCTATAGCACCATAAGTGGAAGTGCCCTAGGTTCCGTAGCTTGGTGTTTTCTTTTTTCCAGGAAACACCATACACTTCTCTAGTGTGGCTGTTGGCAATTTACATCCCGCCCATCAGCATAACAAGGCTGCCGGTTCTCCATGGCCTGTTCTGCCTCTCTGGATTTTACACTTTTTTCGGATGGCCCTTTTGAGGGGTGGGAAGTGAGATTTCATTGTAGTGCAGATTTCCATTGCAGGCTTGCTTGTTTGGCCAAAAAGGGCGTTTGCGTTTTTTCCTGAATATATTCAGGAAAAAACGCATACGCCCTTTTTGGCCAAGTGCCTCAATGTCGAAGTACTGCCTCTTTTGCTATGCTTTCAGCGCAATTCTTATCTACCACCTGATATCTCTTTTCTGCAATTCTGTGTCGCGTTCAAGTCCTCTTCACAGCCTTCCTTCAATAAATTTTTGGATGATAGGGGTCATTTGTAACTCTGCAGGCTTGTGATTTACAGTGCCGAAAATCTCCTTTTCTCAACTTTCTTTCTTGTGAGCTGACCGAAAGCCCGAAAAATCGCTTCAGGCCCTAATCTCGTTCCGGAACTGCACGCTGAGCCTTTGGTGAATTCTTCTTCCTGGAGACAAATCAGAGTTAAATGTGCCCGTTCAAACACATAGAGCTAGTCGCTCATCGGTTCTCCTTATTCCTGTTCATCTTCCGGAGAAATTGCAAACTGTGCCAAACAAGAGGTTAAAGGCACAGACTCTCCAAGTGGGGAGTGGGTTAATAACGCATCGGGAATGGCAAACTCGAGTACCAGGGGGCGAAAATGGCGATGAGTTTTAGAAATTTTGCCTGGTCACTTGTTGGACCATATTCTGGGTTTTGCATGCCTATTTTCGCTGAAGGATAAATCCCTTAAACCCGGAGATTTGGGACCCGAGGAATGGGAACCATGCACCATTTCATCAAAGGGTCTGCATTCCCTCACCAATCCTATCAGCCCCAAGTGTCCAGCCTTATCTCTCCCCGAGCTGTGGATGTAGAGGTGGGAATTCCAAGACTCCTCAAAAGCCCTGAAGGACTTATTTAAGAATTTCTCTCTACTTCAGAGTCTTTGTGTTTGGTTTTTCAAATTTATTTTTATAAGGGGATTTAGCTTATTTTCACTGCTGTGTTTATGCCGCTGTACACAAATGATTTTCTTACGGAGACGTATAACTATATGGGTTTTAAGTGTCTCCATAGTGAGGTATATTCCTAGGTTTTGAATATGGGGTGTTGAGTCCATTTGGTTGAGCAAGGAGTAGGACTTGTCTAATATATATTTGGCTTCTGGAATGGGATCTGTACTAATGTAAACCTCTGGATTTATGCAGCCTCCACAGTCTCTTTTCCCCTTAAGCAAGCATAAGTGTCTTTTGTAAATGTGGGACTCTGTTGTGTTTTGTAATACAGTTCATGCGTAGCCGTGTTTACATTCCCGGTATTAGTGATATATTATGATGTTTGTTTTTCTGTGTGACTTATTTCACTTAGAATCATCGTACCTACATTCCCTCATTATGCTGCTGCTGGTGTGTTGAAATTGATTTCATTGTTGAGTAATATTCCATTGTAGGTATGTACCACAACTTCTATATCCATTTATCTCTTTCTGGGCTATTGAAGGTGTACCATATTCAAGGTTCCCGTAAGCAGAGCAGCCGGAAACTTTGGTGTGGCTGTGTCTTTTTCATTGAAATTTTCCGAATCTATAGCACCATAAGTGGAAGTGCCCTGGGGTCTGTAGCTTGGTGTTTTCTTTGTTCCAGGAAACACCATACACTTCTCCAGAGTGGCTGTTGGCAATTTATATCCCGCCCATCAGCATAACAAGGCTGCTGGTTCTCCATGGCCTGTCCTGCCTCTCTGGATTTTACACTTTTTTCGGATGGCTCTTTTGAGAAGTGGGAAGTGAGACTTCATTGTAGTGCGGATTTCCATTGCAGGCTTGCTTGGTTGGCCAAAAAGGGCGTATGCGCTTTTTCCTGAATATATTCAGGAAAAAATGCATACGCCCTTTTTGGCCAAGTGCCTCACTGTCGAAGTACTGCCTCTTTTCCTATGCTTTCAGAGCAATTCTTATCTAACCACCTGATATCTGTTTTCTGCAATTCTGTGTCGCGTTCAAGTCCTCTTCACAGCCTTCCTTCAATAAATTTTTGGATGATAGTGGTCATTTGTAACTCTGCAGGCTTGTATTTTACAGTGCCAAAAATCTTCTTTTCTCAACTCGCTTTCTTGTGAGCTGACCGCAAACCCGAAAAATCGCTTCAGGCCCTAATCTCGTTCCGAAACGGAACGCTGAGCCTTTGGTGAATTCTTCTTCCTAGAGGGAAATCAGAGTTCAATGTGCCCGTTTCAACACATAGAGTTAGTCGCTCATCGGTTCTCCTTATTCCTGTTCATCTTCCGCAGAAATTGCAAACTGTGACAAACAAGAGGTTAAAGACACAGACTCTCCAAGTGGGGAGAGTGTTAATAACGCATCGGGGACGGCAAACTCGAGTAGCAGTGGGCGAAAATGGCGCTGAGTTTTAGAAATTTTGCCTGGTCACTTGGTGGACCATATTCTGGGTTTTGCATGCCTATTTTAGCTGAAGGGTAAATCCCTTCAACCCGGAGATTTGGGACTCGAAGAATGAGAACCATGCACCATTACATCAAAGGGTCTGCATTCCCTCACCAATCCTATCAGCCCCAAGTTTCCAGCCTTATGTCTCCGGGAGCTGTGGATGTAGAGGTGGGAAATCCAAGACTCCTCAAAAGCCCTGAAGGACTTATTTAAGAATTTCTCTTTCATTCACAGTCTTTGTGTTTTGTTTTTCAAATTTATTTTTATAAGGTGATTTAGCTTATTTTCACTGCTGTGTTTATGCTGCGGTACACAAATGATTTTCTTACGGAGACGTATAACTATATGGGTTTTAAGTGTCTTCATAGTCAGGTATATTCCTAGGTTTTGAATATGGGGTGTTGAGTCCAATTGGTTGAGCAAGGAGTAGGATTTGTCTAATATATATTTGGCTTCTGGAATGGGATCTGTACTAATGCAAACCTCTGGATTTACGCAGCCTCCCCATTCTCCTTTCCCCTTAAGCAAGCATAAGTTTCTTTTGTAAATGTGGGACTCTGTTGTGTTTTGTAATACAGTTCATGCGTAGCCGTGTTTACATTCCCGGTACTAGTGATATCTTATGATGTTTCTTTTTCTGTGTGACTTATTTCACTTAGAATCATCTTACCTACATCCCCTCATTATGCTGCTACTGGTGTGTTGAAATTGATTTCATTGTTGAGTAATATTCCATTGTAGGTATGTACCACAACTTCCATATCCATATTTCGCTTTCTGGGCTATTGAAGGTGTACCATAGTCAAGGTTCCCGTAAGCAGAGCAGCCCCAAACTTTGGTGTGGCTGTGTCTTTTTCATTGAAATTTTCGGAATCTATAGCACCATAAGTGGAAGTGCCCTAGGCTCTGTAATTTGGTGTTTTCTTTGTTCCAGGAAACACCATACACTTCTCCAGAGTGGCTGTTGGCAATTTACATCCCGCCCATCAGCATAACAAGGCTGCCTGTTCTCCATGGCCTGTCCTGCCTCTCTGGATTTTACACTTTTCTCGGATGGCCCTTTTGAGGGGTGAGAAGTGAGACTTCATTGTTGTGCGGATTTCCATTGCAGGCTTGCTTGGTTGGCCAAAAAGGGCGTATGCGTTTTTTCCTGAATATATTCAGGAAAAAACGCATACGCCCTTTTTGGCCAAGTTCCTCACTGTCGAAGTACTGCCCCTTTTCCTATGCTTTCAGAGCAATTCTTATCTTCACCTGATATCTGCTTTCTGCAATTCTGTGTCACGTTCAAGTCCTCTTCACAGCCTTCCTTCAATAAATTTTTGGATGATAGGGGTCATTTGTTACTCTGCAGGCTTGTGATTTACAGTGTCAAAAATCTCCTTTTCTCAACTCGCTTTCTTGCGAGCTAATCGCAAACCCGGAAAATCGCTTCAGGCCCTAATCTCGTTCCGGTCTGGCACGCTGAGCCTTTGGTGAATTCTTCTTCCTGGAGGGAAATCAGAGTTCAATGTGCCCGTTCCAACACATAGAGTTAGTCGCTCATTGGTTCTCCTTATTCCTGTTCATCTTCCGCAGAAATTGCAAACTGTGCCAAACTAGAGGTTAAAGACACAGACTCTCCAAGTGGGGAGAGTATTAATAATGCATCGGGAATGGCAAACTCGAGTAGCAGGGGGCGAAAATGGCGATGAGTTTTAGAAATTTTTCCTGGTCTCTTGGGGGACCATATTCTGGGTTTTGCATGCCTATTTTAGCTGAAGGATAAATCCCTTAAACCCGGAGATTTGGGACCCGAGGAATGGGAACCAAGCACCATTACATCAAAGGGTCTGCATTCCCTCACCAATCCTATCAGCCCCAGGTGTCCAGCCTTATCTCTCCCCGAGCTGTGGATGTAGAGGTGGGAAATCAAAGACTCCTCAAAAGCCCTGAAGTACTTATTTAAGAATTTCTCTCTATTTCACAGTCTTTGTGTTTTGTTTTTCAAATTTATTTTTATACGAGGATTTAGCTTATTATCACTGCTGTGTTTATGCCGCTGTACACAAATGATTTTCTTACGGAGACATGTAACTATATGGGTTTTAAGTGTCTTCATAGTCAGGTATATTCCTAGGTTTTGATTATGGGGTGTTGAGTCCATTTGGCTGAGCAAGGAGTAGGTCTTGTCTAATATATATTTGGCTTCTGGAATGGGATCTGTACTAATGTAAACCTCTGGATTTATGCCGCTTCCCCAGTCTCCTTTCCCCTTAAGCAAGCATAAGTCTGTTTTGTAAATGTGGGACTCTGCTGTGTTTTGTAATACAGTTCATGCGTAGCCATGTTTACATTCCCGGTATTAGTGATATCTTATGATGTTTCTTTTTCTGTGAGACTTATTTCACTTAGAATCATCGTACCTACATCACGTCATTATGCTGCTACTGGTGTGTTGAAAATGATTTCATTGTTGAGTAATATTCCATTGTAGGTATGTACCACAACTTCTATATCTATTTTTCTCTTTCTGGGCTATTGAAGTTGTACCATTGTCACTGTACCCGTAAGCAGAGCAGCCCCAAACTTTGGTGTGGCTGTGTCTTTTTCATTGAAATTTTACGAATCTATAGCACCATAAGTGGAAGTGCCCTAGGTTCTGTAGCTTGGTGTTTTCTTTTTTCCAGGAAACACCACACACTTCTCTAGTGTGGCTGTTGGCAATTTACATCCCGCCCATCAGCATAACAAGGCTGCGGTTCTCCATGGCCTGTTCTGCCTCTCTGAATTTTACACTTTTTTCGCATGGCCCTTTTGAGGGGTGGGAAGTGAGAATTCATTGTAGTGCGGATTTCCATTGCAGGCTTGCTTGTTTGGCCAAAAAGGGCGTATGCGTTTTTTCGTGAATATATTCAGGAAAAAACACATACGCCCTTTTTGGCCAAGTGCCTCACTGTCGAAGTACTGCCTCTTTTCCTATGCTTTCAGAGCAATTCTTATCTACCACCTGATATCTCTTCTCTGCAATTCTGTGTCGCGTTCAAGTCCTCTTCACAGCCTTCCTTCAATAAATTTTTGGATGATAGGGGTCATTTGTAACTCGGCAGGCTTGTGAATTACAGTGCCAAAAATCACCTTTTCCCAACTCGCTTTCTTGTGAGCTGACTGCAAACCCGAAAAATTGATTCAGGCCCTAATATCGTTCCTGCACGGCACGGTGAGCCTTTGGTGAATTCTTCTTCCTGGAGGGAAATCAGAGTTCAATGTGCCCGTTCCAACACATAGAGTTAGTCGCTCATTGGTTCTCCTTATTCCTGTTCATCTTCCGCAGAAATTGCAAACTGTGCCAAACAAGAGGTTAAAGACACAGACTCTCCAAGTGGGGAGAGTGTTAATAAGGCATCTGGAACGGCTAACTCGAGTACCAGGGGGCGAAAATCGCGATGAGCTTTAGAAATTTTGCCTGGTCACTTGGTGGACCATATTCTGGGTTTTGCATGCCTATTTTAGCTGAAGGATAAGTCCCTTAAATCCGGAGATTTGGGACCCGAGGAATGGGAACCATGCACCATTACATCAAAGGGTCTGCATTCCCTCACCAATCCTATCAGCCCCAAGTGTCCAGCCTTATCTCTCCCCGAGCTGTGGATGTAGAGGTGGGAAATCCAAGACTCCTCAGAAGCCCTGAAGGACTTATTTAAGAATTTCTCTCTCTTTCACAGTCTTTGTGTTTTGTTTTTCAAATTTATTTTTATAAGGTGATTTAGTTTATTTTCACTGCTGTGTTTATGCTGCTTTACACAAATGATTTTCTTACGGAGATGTATAACTATATGGGTTTTAAGTGTCTTCATAGTCAGGTATATTCCTAGGTTTTGAATATGGGGTGTTGAGTCCATTTGGCTGAGCAAGGAGTAGGTCTTGTCTAATATATATTTGGCTTCTGGAATGGGATCTGTACTAATGTAAACCTCTGGATTTATGCAGCCTCCCCAGTCTCCTTTCCCCTTAAGCAAGCATATGTTTCTTTTGTAAATGTGGGACTCTGTTGTGTTTTGTAATACAGTTCATCCGTAGCCATGTTTACATTCCCGGTATTAGTGATATCTTATGATGTTTCTTTTTCTGTGTGACTTATTTCACTTAGAATCATCGTACCTACATCCCCTCATTATGCTGCTACTGCTGTGTTGAAATTGATTTCATTGTTGAGTAATATTCTATTGTAGGTATGTACCACAACTTCTATATGTATTTTTCTCTTTCTGGGCTATTTAAGTTTTACCATAGTCACTGTACCCGTAAGCAGAGCAGCCCCAAACTTTGGTGTGGCTGTGTCTTTTTCATTGAAATTTTACGAATCTATAGCACCATAAGTGGAAGTGCCCTAGGTTCCGTAGCTTGGTGTTTTCTTTTTTCCAGGAAACACCATACACTTCTCTAGTGTGGCTGTTGGCAATTTACATCCCGCCCATCAGCATAACAAGGCTGCCGGTTCTCCATGGCCTGTTCTGCCTCTCTGGATTTTACACTTTTTTCGGATGGCCCTTTTGAGGGGTGGGAAGTGAGATTTCATTGTAGTGCAGATTTCCATTGCAGGCTTGCTTGTTTGGCCAAAAAGGGCGTTTGCGTTTTTTCCTGAATATATTCAGGAAAAAACGCATACGCCCTTTTTGGCCAAGTGCCTCAATGTCGAAGTACTGCCTCTTTTGCTATGCTTTCAGCGCAATTCTTATCTACCACCTGATATCTCTTTTCTGCAATTCTGTGTCGCGTTCAAGTCCTCTTCACAGCCTTCCTTCAATAAATTTTTGGATGATAGGCGTCATTTGTAACTCTGCAGGCTTGTGATTTACAGTGCCGAAAATCTCCTTTTCTCAACTTTCTTTCTTGTGAGCTGACCGAAAGCCCGAAAAATCGCTTCAGGCCCTAATCTCGTTCCGAAACGGAACGCTGAGCCTTTGGTGAATTCTTCTTCCTAGAGGGAAATCAGAGTTCAATGTGCCCGTTTCAACACATAGAGTTAGTCGCTCATCGGTTCTCCTTATTCCTGTTCATCTTCCGCAGAAATTGCAAACTGTGCCAAACAAGAGGTTAAGGACACAGACTCTCCAAGTGGGGAGAGTGTTAATAACGCATCGGGGACGGCAAACTCGAGTAGCAGTGGGCGAAAATGGCGCTGAGTTTTAGAAATTTTGCCTGGTCACTTGGTGGACCATATTCTGGGTTTTGCATGCCTATTTTAGCTGAAGGGTAAATCCCTTCAACCCGGAGATTTGGGACTCGAGGAATGAGAACCATGCACCATTACATCAAAGGGTCTGCATTCCCTCACCAATCCTATCAGCCCCAAGTGTCCAGCCTTATGTCTCCGGGAGCTGTGGATGTAGAGGTGGGAAATCCAAGACTCCTCAAAAGCCCTGAAGGACTTATTTAAGAATTTCTCTCTCATTCACAGTCTTTGTGTTTTGTTTTTCAAATTTATTTTTATAAGGTGATTTAGCTTATTTTCACTGCTGTGTTTATGCTGCGGTACACAAATGATTTTCTTACGGAGACGTATAACTATATGGGTTTTAAGTGTCTTCATAGTCAGGTATATTCCTAGGTTTTGAATATGGGGTGTTGAGTCCAGTTGGTTGAGCAAGGAGTAGGATTTGTCTAATATATATTTGGCTTCTGGAATGGGATCTGTACTAATGCAAACCTCTGGATTTACGCAGCCTCCCCATTCTCCTTTCCCCTTAAGCAAGCATAAGTTTCTTTTGTAAATGTGGGACTCTGTTGTGTTTTGTAATACAGTTCATGCGTAGCCGTGTTTACATTCCCGGTACTAGTGATATCTTATGATGTTTCTTTTTCTGTGTGACTTATTTCACTTAGAATCATCTTACCTACATCCCCTCATTATGCTGCTACTGGTGTGTTGAAATTGATTTCATTGTTGAGTAATATTCCATTGTAGGTATGTACCACAACTTCCATATCCTTATTTCGCTTTCTGGGCTATTGAAGGTGTACCATAGTCAAGGTTCCCGTAAGCAGAGCAGCCCCAAACTTTGGTGTGGCTGTGTCTTTTTCATTGAAATTTTCGGAATCTATAGCACCATAAGTGGAAGTGCCCTAGGCTCTGTAATTTGGTGTTTTCTTTGTTCCAGGAAACACCATACACTTCTCCAGAGTGGCTGTTGGCAATTTACATCCCGCCCATCAGCATAACAAGGCTGCCTGTTCTCCATGGCCTGTCCTGCCTCTCTGGATTTTACACTTTTCTCGGATGGCCCTTTTGAGGGGTGAGAAGTGAGACTTCATTGTTGTGCGGATTTCCATTGCAGGCTTGCTTGGTTGGCCAAAAAGGGCGTATGCGTTTTTTCCTGAATATATTCAGGAAAAAACGCATACACCCTTTTTGGCCAAGTTCCTCACTGTCGAAGTACTGCCCCTTTTCCTATGCTTTCAGAGCAATTCTTATCTTCACCTGATATCTGCTTTCTGCAATTCTGTGTCACGTTCAAGTCCTCTTCACAGCCTTCCTTCAATAAATTTTTGGATGATAGGGGTCATTTGTTACTCTGCAGGCTTGTGATTTACAGTGTCAAAAATCTCCTTTTCTCAACTCGCTTTCTTGTGAGCTAATCGCAAACCCGGAAAATCGCTTCAGGCCCTAATCTCGTTCCGGTCTGGCACGCTGAGCCTTTGGTGAATTCTTCTTCCTGGAGGGAAATCAGAGTTCAATGTGCCCGTTCCAACACATAGAGTTAGTCGCTCATTGGTTCTCCTTATTCCTGTTCATCTTCCGCAGAAATTGCAAACTGTGCCAAACTAGAGGTTAAAGACACAGACTCTCCAAGTGGGGAGAGTATTAATAATGCATCGGGAACGGCAAACTCGAGTAGCAGGGGGCGAAAATGGCGATGAGTTTTAGAAATTTTTCCTGGTCTCTTGGGGGACCATATTCTGGGTTTTGCATGCCTATTTTAGCTGAAGGATAAATCCCTTAAACCCGGAGATTTGGGACCCGAGGAATGGGAACCAAGCACCATTACATCAAAGGGTCTGCATTCCCTCACCAATCCTATCAGCCCCAGGTGTCCAGCCTTATCTCTCCCCGAGCTGTGGATGTAGAGGTGGGAAATCAAAGACTCCTCAAAAGCCCTGAAGTACTTATTTAAGAATTTCTCTCTATTTCACAGTCTTTGTGTTTTGTTTTTCAAATTTATTTTTATACGAGGATTTAGCTTATTATCACTGCTGTGTTTATGCCGCTGTACACAAATGATTTTCTTACGGAGACATGTAACTATATGGGTTTTAAGTGTCTTCATAGTCAGGTATATTCCTAGGTTTTGATTATGGGGTGTTGAGTCCATTTGGCTGAGCAAGGAGTAGGTCTTGTCTAATATATATTTGGCTTCTGGAATGGGATCTGTACTAATGTAAACCTCTGGATTTATGCCGCTTCCCCAGTCTCCTTTCCCCTTAAGCAAGCATAAGTCTGTTTTGTAAATGTGGGACTCTGCTGTGTTTTGTAATACAGTTCATGCGTAGCCATGTTTACATTCCCGGTATTAGTGATATCTTATGATGTTTCTTTTTCTGTGAGACTTATTTCACTTAGAATCATCGTACCTACATCACGTCATTATGCTGCTACTGGTGTGTTGAAAATGATTTCATTGTTGAGTAATATTCCATTGTAGGTATGTACCACAACTTCTATATCTATTTTTCTCTTTCTGGGCTATTGAAGTTGTACCATTGTCACTGTACCCGTAAGCAGAGCAGCCCCAAACTTTGGTGTGGCTGTGTCTTTTTCATTGAAATTTTACGAATCTATAGCACCATAAGTGGAAGTGCCCTAGGTTCTGTAGCTTGGTGTTTTCTTTTTTCCAGGAAACACCACACACTTCTCTAGTGTGGCTGTTGGCAATTTACATCCCGCCCATCAGCATAACAAGGCTGCGGTTCTCCATGGCCTGTTCTGCCTCTCTGAATTTTACACTTTTTTCGCATGGCCCTTTTGAGGGGTGGGAAGTGAGAATTCATTGTAGTGCGGATTTCCATTGCAGGCTTGCTTGTTTGGCCAAAAAGGGCGTATGCGTTTTTTCGTGAATATATTCAGGAAAAAACACATACGCCCTTTTTGGCCAAGTGCCTCACTGTCGAAGTACTGCCTCTTTTCCTATGCTTTCAGAGCAATTCTTATCTACCACCTGATATCTCTTCTCTGCAATTCTGTGTCGCGTTCAAGTCCTCTTCACAGCCTTCCTTCAATAAATTTTTGGATGATAGGGGTCATTTGTAACTCGGCAGGCTTGTGAATTACAGTGCCAAAAATCACCTTTTCCCAACTCGCTTTCTTGTGAGCTGACTGCAAACCCGAAAAATTGATTCAGGCCCTAATATCGTTCCTGCACGGCACGGTGAGCCTTTGGTGAATTCTTCTTCCTGGAGGGAAATCAGAGTTCAATGTGCCCGTTCCAACACATAGAGTTAGTCGCTCATTGGTTCTCCTTATTCCTGTTCATCTTCCGCAGAAATTGCAAACTGTGCCAAACAAGAGGTTAAAGACACAGACTCTCCAAGTGGGGAGAGTGTTAATAAGGCATCTGGAACGGCTAACTCGAGTACCAGGGGGCGAAAATCGCGATGAGCTTTAGAAATTTTGCCTGGTCACTTGGTGGACCATATTCTGGGTTTTGCATGCCTATTTTAGCTGAAGGATAAGTCCCTTAAACCCGGAGATTTGGGACCCGAGGAATGGGAACCATGCACCATTACATCAAAGGGTCTGCATTCCCTCACCAATCCTATCAGCCCCAAGTGTCCAGCCTTATCTCTCCCCGAGCTGTGGATGTAGAGGTGGGAAATCCAAGACTCCTCAGAAGCCCTGAAGGACTTATTTAAGAATTTCTCTCTCTTTCACAGTCTTTGTGTTTTGTTTTTCAAATTTATTTTTATAAGGTGATTTAGTTTATTTTCACTGCTGTGTTTATGCTGCTTTACACAAATGATTTTCTTACGGAGATGTATAACTATATGGGTTTTAAGTGTCTTCATAGTCAGGTATATTCCTAGGTTTTGAATATGGGGTGTTGAGTCCATTTGGCTGAGCAAGGAGTAGGTCTTGTCTAATATATATTTGGCTTCTGGAATGGGATCTGTACTAATGTAAACCTCTGGATTTATGCAGCCTCCCCAGTCTCCTTTCCCCTTAAGCAAGCATATGTTTCTTTTGTAAATGTGGGACTCTGTTGTGTTTTGTAATACAGTTCATCCGTAGCCATGTTTACATTCCCGGTATTAGTGATATCTTATGATGTTTCTTTTTCTGTGTGACTTATTTCACTTAGAATCATCGTACCTACATCCCCTCATTATGCTGCTACTGCTGTGTTGAAATTGATTTCATTGTTGAGTAATATTCTATTGTAGGTATGTACCACAACTTCTATATGTATTTTTCTCTTTCTGGGCTATTTAAGTTTTACCATAGTCACTGTACCCGTAAGCAGAGCAGCCCCAAACTTTGGTGTGGCTGTGTCTTTTTCATTGAAATTTTACGAATCTATAGCACCATAAGTGGAAGTGCCCTAGGTTCCGTAGCTTGGTGTTTTCTTTTTTCCAGGAAACACCATACACTTCTCTAGTGTGGCTGTTGGCAATTTACATCCCGCCCATCAGCATAACAAGGCTGCCGGTTCTCCATGGCCTGTTCTGCCTCTCTGGATTTTACACTTTTTTCGGATGGCCCTTTTGAGGGGTGGGAAGTGAGATTTCATTGTAGTGCAGATTTCCATTGCAGGCTTGCTTGTTTGGCCAAAAAGGGCGTTTGCGTTTTTTCCTGAATATATTCAGGAAAAAACGCATACGCCCTTTTTGGCCAAGTGCCTCAATGTCGAAGTACTGCCTCTTTTGCTATGCTTTCAGCGCAATTCTTATCTACCACCTGATATCTCTTTTCTGCAATTCTGTGTCGCGTTCAAGTCCTCTTCACAGCCTTCCTTCAATAAATTTTTGGATGATAGGGGTCATTTGTAACTCTGCAGGCTTGTGATTTACAGTGCCGAAAATCTCCTTTTCTCAACTTTCTTTCTTGTGAGCTGACCGAAAGCCCGAAAAATCGCTTCAGGCCCTAATCTCGTTCCGGCACTGCACGCTGAGCCTTTGGTGAATTCTTCTTCCTGGAGACAAATCAGAGTTAAATGTGCCCGTTCAAACACATAGAGCTAGTCGCTCATCGGTTCTCCTTATTCCTGTTCATCTTCCGGAGAAATTGCAAACTGTGCCAAACAAGAGGTTAAAGGCACAGACTCTCCAAGTGGGGAGTGGGTTAATAACGCATCGGGAATGGCAAACTCGAGTACCAGGGGGCGAAAATGGCGATGAGTTTTAGAAATTTTGCCTGGTCACTTGTTGGACCATATTCTGGGTTTTGCATGCCTATTTTAGCTGAAGGATAGATCCCTTAAACCCGGAGATTTGGGACCCGAGGAATGGGAACCATGCACCATTTCATCAAAGGGTCTGCATTCCCTCACCAATCCTATCAGCCCCAAGTGTCCAGCCTTATCTCTCCCCGAGCTGTGGATGTAGAGGTGGGAATTCCAAGACTCCTCAAAAGCCCTGAAGGACTTATTTAAGAATTTCTCTCTACTTCAGAGTCTTTGTGTTTGGTTTTTCAAATTTATTTTTATAAGGGGATTTAGCTTATTTTCACTGCTGTGTTTATGCCGCTGTACACAAATGATTTTCTTACGGAGACGTATAACTATATGGGTTTTAAGTGTCTACATAGTGAGGTATATTCCTAGGTTTTGAATATGGGGTGTTGAGTCCATTTGGTTGAGCAAGGAGTAGGACTTGTCTAATATATATTTGGCTTCTGGAATGGGATCTGTACTAATGTAAACCTCTGGATTTATGCAGCCTCCACAGTCTCTTTTCCCCTTAAGCAAGCATAAGTGTCTTTTGTAAATGTGGGACTCTGTTGTGTTTTGTAATACAGTTCATGCGTAGCCGTGTTTACATTCCCGGTATTAGTGATATATTATGATGTTTCTTTTTCTGTGTGACTTATTTCACTTAGAATCATCGTACCTACATTCCCTCATTATGCTGCTGCTGGTGTGTTGAAATTGATTTCATTGTTGAGTAATATTCCATTGTAGGTATGTACCACAACTTCTATATCCATTTATCTCTTTCTGGGCTATTGAAGGTGTACCATAGTCAAGGTTCCCGTAAGCAGAGCAGCCGGAAACTTTGGTGTGGCTGTGTCTTTTTCATTGAAATTTTCCGAATCTATAGCACCATAAGTGGAAGTGCCCTGGGGTCTGTAGCTTGGTGTTTTCTTTGTTCCAGGAAACACCATACACTTCTCCAGAGTGGCTGTTGGCAATTTATATCCCGCCCATCAGCATAACAAGGCTGCTGGTTCTCCATGGCCTGTCCTGCCTCTCTGGATTTTACACTTTTTTCGGATGGCTCTTTTGAGAGGTGGGAAGTGAGACTCCATTGTAGTGCGGATTTCCATTGCAGGCTTGCTTGGTTGGCCAAAAAGGGCGTATGCGCTTTTTCCTGAATATATTCAGGAAAAAACGCATACGCCCTTTTTGGCCAAGTGCCTCACTGTCGAAGTACTGCCTCTTTTCCTATGCTTTCAGAGCAATTCTTATCTAACCACCTGATATCTGTTTTCTGCAATTCTGTGTCGCGTTCAAGTCCTCTTCACAGCCTTCCTTCATTAAATTTTTGGATGATAGTGGTCATTTGTAACTCTGCAGGCTTGTATTTTACAGTGCCAAAAATCTTCTTTTCTCAACTCGCTTTCTTGTGAGCTGACCGCAAACCCGAAAAATCGCTTCAGGCCCTAATCTCGTTCCGACACGGAACGCTGAGCCTTTGGTGAATTCTTCTTCCTAGAGGGAAATCAGAGTTCAATGTGCCCGTTTCAACACATAGAGTTAGTCGCTCATCGGTTCTCCTTATTCCTGTTCATCTTCCGCAGAAATTGCAAACTGTGACAAACAAGAGGTTAAAGACACAGACTCTCCAAGTGGGGAGAGTGTTAATAACGCATCGGGGACGGCAAACTCGAGTAGCAGTGGGCGAAAATGGCGCTGAGTTTTAGAAATTTTGCCTGGTCACTTGGTGGACCATATTCTGGGTTTTGCATGCCTATTTTAGCTGAAGGGTAAATCCCTTCAACCCGGAGATTTGGGACTCGAGGAATGAGAACCATGCACCATTACATCAAAGGGTCTGCATTCCCTCACCAATCCTATCAGCCCCAAGTTTCCAGCCTTATGTCTCCGGGAGCTGTGGATGTAGAGGTGGGAAATCCAAGACTCCTCAAAAGCCCTGAAGGACTTATTTAAGAATTTCTCTCTCATTCACAGTCTTTGTGTTTTGTTTTTCAAATTTATTTTTATAAGGTGATTTAGCTTATTTTCACTGCTGTGTTTATGCTGCGGTACACAAATGATTTTCTTACGGAGACGTATAACTATATGGGTTTTAAGTGTCTTCATAGTCAGGTATATTCCTAGGTTTTGAATATGGGGTGTTGAGTCCAATTGGTTGAGCAAGGAGTAGGATTTGTCTAATATATATTTGGCTTCTGGAATGGGATCTGTACTAATGCAAACCTCTGGATTTACGCAGCCTCCCCATTCTCCTTTCCCCTTAAGCAAGCATAAGTTTCTTTTGTAAATGTGGGACTCTGTTGTGTTTTGTAATACAGTTCATGCGTAGCCGTGTTTACATTCCCGGTACTAGTGATATCTTATGATGTTTCTTTTTCTGTGTGACTTATTTCACTTAGAATCATCTTACCTACATCCCCTCATTATGCTGCTACTGGTGTGTTGAAATTGATTTCATTGTTGAGTAATATTCCATTGTAGGTATGTACCACAACTTCCATATCCATATTTCGCTTTCTGGGCTATTGAAGGTGTACCATAGTCAAGGTTCCCGTAAGCAGAGCAGCCCCAAACTTTGGTGTGGCTGTGTCTTTTTCATTGAAATTTTCGGAATCTATAGCACCATAAGTGGAAGTGCCCTAGGCTCTGTAATTTGGTGTTTTCTTTGTTCCAGGAAACACCATACACTTCTCCAGAGTGGCTGTTGGCAATTTACATCCCGCCCATCAGCATAACAAGGCTGCCTGTTCTCCATGGCCTGTCCTGCCTCTCTGGATTTTACACTTTTCTCGGATGGCCCTTTTGAGGGGTGAGAAGTGAGACTTCATTGTTGTGCGGATTTCCATTGCAGGCTTGCTTGGTTGGCCAAAAAGGGCGTATGCGTTTTTTCCTGAATATATTCAGGAAAAAACGCATACGCCCTTTTTGGCCAAGTTCCTCACTGTCGAAGTACTGCCCCTTTTCCTATGCTTTCAGAGCAATTCTTATCTTCACCTGATATCTGCTTTCTGCAATTCTGTGTCACGTTCAAGTCCTCTTCACAGCCTTCCTTCAATAAATTTTTGGATGATAGGGGTCATTTGTTACTCTGCAGGCTTGTGATTTACAGTGTCAAAAATCTCCTTTTCTCAACTCGCTTTCTTGTGAGCTAATCGCAAACCCGGAAAATCGCTTCAGGCCCTAATCTCGTTCCGGTCTGGCACGCTGAGCCTTTGGTGAATTCTTCTTCCTGGAGGGAAATCAGAGTTCAATGTGCCCGTTCCAACACATAGAGTTAGTCGCTCATTGGTTCTCCTTATTCCTGTTCATCTTCCGCAGAAATTGCAAACTGTGCCAAACTAGAGGTTAAAGACACAGACTCTCCAAGTGGGGAGAGTATTAATAATGCATCGGGAACGGCAAACTCGAGTAGCAGGGGGCGAAAATGGCGATGAGTTTTAGAAATTTTTCCTGGTCTCTTGGGGGACCATATTCTGGGTTTTGCATGCCTATTTTAGCTGAAGGATAAATCCCTTAAACCCGGAGATTTGGGACCCGAGGAATGGGAACCAAGCACCATTACATCAAAGGGTCTGCATTCCCTCACCAATCCTATCAGCCCCAGGTGTCCAGCCTTATCTCTCCCCGAGCTGTGGATGTAGAGGTGGGAAATCAAAGACTCCTCAAAAGCCCTGAAGTACTTATTTAAGAATTTCTCTCTATTTCACAGTCTTTGTGTTTTGTTTTTCAAATTTATTTTTATACGAGGATTTAGCTTATTATCACTGCTGTGTTTATGCCGCTGTACACAAATGATTTTCTTACGGAGACATGTAACTATATGGGTTTTAAGTGTCTTCATAGTCAGGTATATTCCTAGGTTTTGATTATGGGGTGTTGAGTCCATTTGGCTGAGCAAGGAGTAGGTCTTGTCTAATATATATTTGGCTTCTGGAATGGGATCTGTACTAATGTAAACCTCTGGATTTATGCCGCTTCCCCAGTCTCCTTTCCCCTTAAGCAAGCATAAGTCTGTTTTGTAAATGTGGGACTCTGCTGTGTTTTGTAATACAGTTCATGCGTAGCCATGTTTACATTCCCGGTATTAGTGATATCTTATGATGTTTCTTTTTCTGTGAGACTTATTTCACTTAGAATCATCGTACCTACATCACGTCATTATGCTGCTACTGGTGTGTTGAAAATGATTTCATTGTTGAGTAATATTCTATTGTAGGTATGTACCACAACTTCTATATCTATTTTTCTCTTTCTGGGCTATTGAAGTTGTACCATTGTCACTGTACCCGTAAGCAGAGCAGCCCCAAACTTTGGTGTGGCTGTGTCTTTTTCATTGAAATTTTACGAATCTATAGCACCATAAGTGGAAGTGCCCTAGGTTCTGTAGCTTGGTGTTTTCTTTTTTCCAGGAAACACCACACACTTCTCTAGTGTGGCTGTTGGCAGTTTACATCCCGCCCATCAGCATAACAAGGCTGCGGTTCTCCATGGCCTGTTCTGCCTCTCTGAATTTTACACTTTTTTCGCATGGCCCTTTTGAGGGGTGGGAAGTGAGAATTCATTGTAGTGCGGATTTCCATTGCAGGCTTGCTTGTTTGGCCAAAAAAGGCGTATGCGTTTTTTCGTGAATATATTCAGGAAAAAACACATACGCCCTTTTTGGCCAAGTGCCTCACTGTCGAAGTACTGCCTCTTTTCCTATGCTTTCAGAGCAATTCTTATCTACCACCTGATATCTCTTCTCTGCAATTCTGTGTCGCGTTCAAGTCCTCTTCACAGCCTTCCTTCAATAAATTTTTGGATGATAGGGGTCATTTGTAACTCGGCAGGCTTGTGAATTACAGTGCCAAAAATCACCTTTTCCCAACTCGCTTTCTTGTGAGCTGACTGCAAACCCGAAAAATTGATTCAGGCCCTAATATCGTTCCTGCACGGCACGGTGAGCCTTTGGTGAATTCTTCTTCCTGGAGGGAAATCAGAGTTCAATGTGCCCGTTCCAACACATAGAGTTAGTCGCTCATTGGTTCTCCTTATTCCTGTTCATCTTCCGCAGAAATTGCAAACTGTGCCAAACAAGAGGTTAAAGACACAGACTCTCCAAGTGGGGAGAGTGTTAATAAGGCATCTGGAACGGCTAACTCGAGTACCAGGGGGCGAAAATCGCGATGAGCTTTAGAAATTTTGCCTGGTCACTTGGTGGACCATATTCTGGGTTTTGCATGCCTATTTTAGCTGAAGGATAAGTCCCTTAAACCCGGAGATTTGGGACCCGAGGAATGGGAACCATGCACCATTACATCAAAGGGTCTGCATTCCCTCACCAATCCTATCAGCCCCAAGTGTCCAGCCTTATCTCTCCCCGAGCTGTGGATGTAGAGGTGGGAAATCCAAGACTCCTCAGAAGCCCTGAAGGACTTATTTAAGAATTTCTCTCTCTTTCACAGTCTTTGTGTTTTGTTTTTCAAATTTATTTTTATAAGGTGATTTAGTTTATTTTCACTGCTGTGTTTATGCTGCTTTACACAAATGATTTTCTTACGGAGATGTATAACTATATGGGTTTTAAGTGTCTTCATAGTCAGGTATATTCCTAGGTTTTGAATATGGGGTGTTGAGTCCAATTGGTTGAGCAAGGAGTAGGATTTGTCTAATATATATTTGGCTTCTGGAATGGGATCTGTACTAATGCAAACCTCTGGATTTACGCAGCCTCCCCATTCTCCTTTCCCCTTAAGCAAGCATAAGTTTCTTTTGTAAATGTGGGACTCTGTTGTGTTTTGTAATACAGTTCATGCGTAGCCGTGTTTACATTCCCGGTACTAGTGATATCTTATGATGTTTCTTTTTCTGTGTGACTTATTTCACTTAGAATCATCTTACCTACATCCCCTCATTATGCTGCTACTGGTGTGTTGAAATTGATTTCATTGTTGAGTAATATTCCATTGTAGGTATGTACCACAACTTCCATATCCATATTTCGCTTTCTGGGCTATTGAAGGTGTACCATAGTCAAGGTTCCCGTAAGCAGAGCAGCCCCAAACTTTGGTGTGGCTGTGTCTTTTTCATTGAAATTTTCGGAATCTATAGCACCATAAGTGGAAGTGCCCTAGGCTCTGTAATTTGGTGTTTTCTTTGTTCCAGGAAACACCATACACTTCTCCAGAGTGGCTGTTGGCAATTTACATCCCGCCCATCAGCATAACAAGGCTGCCTGTTCTCCATGGCCTGTCCTGCCTCTCTGGATTTTACACTTTTCTCGGATGGCCCTTTTGAGGGGTGAGAAGTGAGACTTCATTGTTGTGCGGATTTCCATTGCAGGCTTGCTTGGTTGGCCAAAAAGGGCGTATGCGTTTTTTCCTGAATATATTCAGGGAAAAACGCATACGCCGTTTTTGGCCAAGTTCCTCACTGTCGAAGTACTGCCCCTTTTCCTATGCTTTCAGAGCAATTCTTATCTTCACCTGATATCTGCTTTCTGCAATTCTGTGTCACGTTCAAGTCCTCTTCACAGCCTTCCTTCAATAAATTTTTGGATGATAGGGGTCATTTGTTACTCTGCAGGCTTGTGATTTACAGTGTCAAAAATCTCCTTTTCTCAACTCGCTTTCTTGTGAGCTAATCGCAAACCCGGAAAATCGCTTCAGGCCCTAATCTCGTTCCGGTCTGGCACGCTGAGCCTTTGGTGAATTCTTCTTCCTGGAGGGAAATCAGAGTTCAATGTGCCCGTTCCAACACATAGAGTTAGTCGCTCATTGGTTCTCCTTATTCCTGTTCATCTTCCGCAGAAATTGCAAACTGTGCCAAACTAGAGGTTAAAGACACAGACTCTCCAAGTGGGGAGAGTATTAATAATGCATCGGGAACGGCAAACTCGAGTAGCAGGGGGCGAAAATGGCGATGAGTTTTAGAAATTTTTCCTGGTCTCTTGGGGGACCATATTCTGGGTTTTGCATGCCTATTTTAGCTGAAGGATAAATCCCTTAAACCCGGAGATTTGGGACCCGAGGAATGGGAACCAAGCACCATTACATCAAAGGGTCTGCATTCCCTCACCAATCCTATCAGCCCCAGGTGTCCAGCCTTATCTCTCCCCGAGCTGTGGATGTAGAGGTGGGAAATCAAAGACTCCTCAAAAGCCCTGAAGTACTTATTTAAGAATTTCTCTCTATTTCACAGTCTTTGTGTTTTGTTTTTCAAATTTATTTTTATACGAGGATTTAGCTTATTATCACTGCTGTGTTTATGCCGCTGTACACAAATGATTTTCTTACGGAGACATGTAACTATATGGGTTTTAAGTGTCTTCATAGTCAGGTATATTCCTAGGTTTTGATTATGGGGTGTTGAGTCCATTTGGCTGAGCAAGGAGTAGGTCTTGTCTAATATATATTTGGCTTCTGGAATGGGATCTGTACTAATGTAAACCTCTGGATTTATGCCGCTTCCCCAGTCTCCTTTCCCCTTAAGCAAGCATAAGTCTGTTTTGTAAATGTGGGACTCTGCTGTGTTTTGTAATACAGTTCATGCGTAGCCATGTTTACATTCCCGGTATTAGTGATATCTTATGATGTTTCTTTTTCTGTGAGACTTATTTCACTTAGAATCATCGTACCTACATCACGTCATTATGCTGCTACTGGTGTGTTGAAAATGATTTCATTGTTGAGTAATATTCTATTGTAGGTATGTACCACAACTTCTATATCTATTTTTCTCTTTCTGGGCTATTGAAGTTGTACCATTGTCACTGTACCCGTAAGCAGAGCAGCCCCAAACTTTGGTGTGGCTGTGTCTTTTTCATTGAAATTTTACGAATCTATAGCACCATAAGTGGAAGTGCCCTAGGTTCTGTAGCTTGGTGTTTTCTTTTTTCCAGGAAACACCACACACTTCTCTAGTGTGGCTGTTGGCAATTTACATCCCGCCCATCAGCATAACAAGGCTGCGGTTCTCCATGGCCTGTTCTGCCTCTCTGAATTTTACACTTTTTTCGCATGGCCCTTTTGAGGGGTGGGAAGTGAGAATTCATTGTAGTGCGGATTTCCATTGCAGGCTTGCTTGTTTGGCCAAAAAGGGCGTATGCGTTTTTTCGTGAATATATTCAGGAAAAAACACATACGCCCTTTTTGGCCAAGTGCCTCAATGTCGAAGTACTGCCTCTTTTGCTATGCTTTCAGCGCAATTCTTATCTACCACCTGATATCTCTTTTCTGCAATTCTGTGTCGCGTTCAAGTCCTCTTCACAGCCTTCCTTCAATAAATTTTTGGATGATAGGGGTCATTTGTAACTCTGCAGGCTTGTGATTTACAGTGCCGAAAATCTCCTTTTCTCAACTTTCTTTCTTGTGAGCTGACCGAAAGCCCGAAAAATCGCTTCAGGCCCTAATCTCGTTCCGGCACTGCACGCTGAGCCTTTGGTGAATTCTTCTTCCTGGAGACAAATCAGAGTTAAATGTGCCCGTTCAAACACATAGAGCTAGTCGCTCATCGGTTCTCCTTATTCCTGTTCATCTTCCGGAGAAATTGCAAACTGTGCCAAACAAGAGGTTAAAGGCACAGACTCTCCAAGTGGGGAGTGGGTTAATAACGCATCGGGAATGGCAAACTCGAGTACCAGGGGGCGAAAATGGCGATGAGTTTTAGAAATTTTGCCTGGTCACTTGTTGGACCATATTCTGGGTTTTGCATGCCTATTTTAGCTGAAGGATAGATCCCTTAAACCCGGAGATTTGGGACCCGAGGAATGGGAACCATGCACCATTTCATCAAAGGGTCTGCATTCCCTCACCAATCCTATCAGCCCCAAGTGTCCAGCCTTATCTCTCCCCGAGCTGTGGATGTAGAGGTGGGAATTCCAAGACTCCTCAAAAGCCCTGAAGGACTTATTTAAGAATTTCTCTCTACTTCAGAGTCTTTGTGTTTGGTTTTTCAAATTTATTTTTATAAGGGGATTTAGCTTATTTTCACTGCTGTGTTTATGCCGCTGTACACAAATGATTTTCTTACGGAGACGTATAACTATATGGGTTTTAAGTGTCTCCATAGTGAGGTATATTCCTAGGTTTTGAATATGGGGTGTTGAGTCCATTTGGTTGAGCAAGGAGTAGGACTTGTCTAATATATATTTGGCTTCTGGAATGGGATCTGTACTAATGTAAACCTCTGGATTTATGCAGCCTCCACAGTCTCTTTTCCCCTTAAGCAAGCATAAGTGTCTTTTGTAAATGTGGGACTCTGTTGTGTTTTGTAATACAGTTCATGCGTAGCCGTGTTTACATTCCCGGTATTAGTGATATATTATGATGTTTCTTTTTCTGTGTGACTTATTTCACTTAGAATCATCGTACCTACATTCCCTCATTATGCTGCTGCTGGTGTGTTGAAATTGATTTCATTGTTGAGTAATATTCCATTGTAGGTATGTACCACAACTTCTATATCCATTTATCTCTTTCTGGGCTATTGAAGGTGTACCATAGTCAAGGTTCCCGTAAGCAGAGCAGCCGGAAACTTTGGTGTGGCTGTGTCTTTTTCATTGAAATTTTCCGAATCTATAGCACCATAAGTGGAAGTGCCCTGGGGTCTGTAGCTTGGTGTTTTCTTTGTTCCAGGAAACACCATACACTTCTCCTGAGTGGCTGTTGGCAATTTATATCCCGCCCATCAGCATAACAAGGCTGCTGGTTCTCCATGGCCTGTCCTGCCTCTCTGGATTTTACACTTTTTTCGGATGGCTCTTTTGAGAGGTGGGAAGTGAGACTTCATTGTAGTGCGGATTTCCATTGCAGGCTTGCTTGGTTGGCCAAAAAGGGCGTATGCGCTTTTTCCTGAATATATTCAGGAAAAAACGCATACGCCCTTTTTGGCCAAGTGCCTCACTGTCGAAGTACTGCCTCTTTTCCTATGCTTTCAGAGCAATTCTTATCTAACCACCTGATATCTGTTTTCTGCAATTCTGTGTCGCGTTCAAGTCCTCTTCACAGCCTTCCTTCAATAAATTTTTGGATGATAGTGGTCATTTGTAACTCTGCAGGCTTGTATTTTACAGTGCCAAAAATCTTCTTTTCTCAACTCGCTTTCTTGTGAGCTGACCGCAAACCCGAAAAATCGCTTCAGGCCCTAATCTCGTTGCGAAACGGAACGCTGAGCCTTTGGTGAATTCTTCTTCCTAGAGGGAAATCAGAGTTCAATGTGCCCGTTTCAACACATAGAGTTAGTCGCTCATCGGTTCTCCTTATTCCTGTTCATCTTCTGCAGAAATTGCAAACTGTGCCAAACAAGAGGTTAAAGACACAGACTCTCCAAGTGGGGAAAGTGTTAATAACGCATCGGGGACGGCAAACTCGAGTAGCAGTGGGCGAAAATGGCGCTGAGTTTTAGAAATTTTGCCTGGTCACTTGGTGGACCATATTCTGGGTTTTGCATGCCTATTTTAGCTGAAGGGTAAATCCCTTCAACCCGGAGATTTGGGACTCGAGGAATGAGAACCATGCACCATTACATCAAAGGGTCTGCATTCCCTCACCAATCCTATCAGCCCCAAGTGTCCAGCCTTATGTCTCCGGGAGCTGTGGATGTAGAGGTGGGAAATCCAAGACTCCTCAAAAGCCCTGAAGGACTTATTTAAGAATTTCTCTCTCATTCACAGTCTTTGTGTTTTGTTTTTCAAATTTATTTTTATAAGGTGATTTAGCTTCTTTTCACTGCTGTGTTTATGCTGCGGTACACAAATGATTTTCTTACGGAGACGTATAACTATATGGGTTTTAAGTGTCTTCATAGTCAGGTATATTCCTAGGTTTTGAATATGGGGTGTTGAGTCCAATTGGTTGAGCAAGGAGTAGGATTTGTCTAATATATATTTGGCTTCTGGAATGGGATCTGTACTAATGCAAACCTCTGGATTTACGCAGCCTCCCCATTCTCCTTTCCCCTTAAGCAAGCATAAGTTTCTTTTGTAAATGTGGGACTCTGTTGTGTTTTGTAATACAGTTCATGCGTAGCCGTGTTTACATTCCCGGTACTAGTGATATCTTATGATGTTTCTTTTTCTGTGTGACTTATTTCACTTAGAATCATCTTACCTACATCCCCTCATTATGCTGCTACTGGTGTGTTGAAATTGATTTCATTGTTGAGTAATATTCCATTGTAGGTATGTACCACAACTTCCATATCCATATTTCGCTTTCTGGGCTATTGAAGGTGTACCATAGTCAAGGTTCCCGTAAGCAGAGCAGCCCCAAACTTTGGTGTGGCTGTGTCTTTTTCATTGAAATTTTCGGAATCTATAGCACCATAAGTGGAAGTGCCCTAGGCTCTGTAATTTGGTGTTTTCTTTGTTCCAGGAAACACCATACACTTCTCCAGAGTGGCTGTTGGCAATTTACATCCCGCCCATCAGCATAACAAGGCTGCCTGTTCTCCATGGCCTGTCCTGCCTCTCTGGATTTTACACTTTTCTCGGATGGCCCTTTTGAGGGGTGAGAAGTGAGACTTCATTGTTGTGCGGATTTCCATTGCAGGCTTGCTTGGTTGGCCAAAAAGGGCGTATGCGTTTTTTCCTGAATATATTCAGGGAAAAACGCATACGCCCTTTTTGGCCAAGTTCCTCACTGTCGAAGTACTGCCCCTTTTCCTATGCTTTCAGAGCAATTCTTATCTTCACCTGATATCTGCTTTCTGCAATTCTGTGTCACGTTCAAGTCCTCTTCACAGCCTTCCTTCAATAAATTTTTGGATGATAGGGGTCATTTGTTACTCTGCAGGCTTGTGATTTACAGTGTCAAAAATCTCCTTTTCTCAACTCGCTTTCTTGTGAGCTAATCGCAAACCCGGAAAATCGCTTCAGGCCCTAATCTCGTTCCGGTCTGGCACGCTGAGCCTTTGGTGAATTCTTCTTCCTGGAGGGAAATCAGAGTTCAATGTGCCCGTTCCAACACATAGAGTTAGTCGCTCATTGGTTCTCCTTATTCCTGTTCATCTTCCGCAGAAATTGCAAACTGTGCCAAACAAGAGGTTAAAGACACAGACTCTCCAAGTGGGGAGAGTGTTAATAAGGCATCTGGAACGGCTAACTCGAGTACCAGGGGGCGAAAATCGCGATGAGCTTTAGAAATTTTGCCTGGTCACTTGGTGGACCATATTCTGGGTTTTGCATGCCTATTTTAGCTGAAGGATAAGTCCCTTAAACCCGGAGATTTGGGACCCGAGGAATGGGAACCATGCACCATTACATCAAAGGGTCTGCATTCCCTCACCAATCCTATCAGCCCCAAGTGTCCAGCCTTATCTCTCCCCGAGCTGTGGATGTAGAGGTGGGAAATCCAAGACTCCTCAGAAGCCCTGAAGGACTTACTTAAGAATTTCTCTCTCTTTCACAGTCTTTGTGTTTTGTTTTTCAAATTTATTTTTATAAGGTGATTTAGTTTATTTTCACTGCTGTGTTTATGCTGCTTTACACAAATGATTTTCTTACGGAGATGTATAACTATATGGGTTTTAAGTGTCTTCATAGTCAGGTATATTCCTAGGTTTTGAATATGGGGTGTTGAGTCCAATTGGTTGAGCAAGGAGTAGGATTTGTCTAATATATATTTGGCTTCTGGAATGGGATCTGTACTAATGCAAACCTCTGGATTTACGCAGCCTCCCCATTCTCCTTTCCCCTTAAGCAAGCATAAGTTTCTTTTGTAAATGTGGGACTCTGTTGTGTTTTGTAATACAGTTCATGCGTAGCCGTGTTTACATTCCCGGTACTAGTGATATCTTATGATGTTTCTTTTTCTGTGTGACTTATTTCACTTAGAATCATCGTACCTACATCCCCTCATTATGCTGCTACTGCTGTGTTGAAATTGATTTCATTGTTGAGTAATATTCTATTGTAGGTATGTACCACAACTTCTATATGTATTTTTCTCTTTCTGGGCTATTTAAGTTTTACCATAGTCACTGTACCCGTAAGCAGAGCAGCCCCAAACTTTGGTGTGGCTGTGTCTTTTTCATTGAAATTTTACGAATCTATAGCACCATAAGTGGAAGTGCCCTAGGTTCCGTAGCTTGGTGTTTTCTTTTTTCCAGGAAACACCATACACTTCTCTAGTGTGGCTGTTGGCAATTTACATCCCGCCCATCAGCATAACAAGGCTGCCGGTTCTCCATGGCCTGTTCTGCCTCTCTGGATTTTACACTTTTTTCGGATGGCCCTTTTGAGGGGTGGGAAGTGAGATTTCATTGTAGTGCAGATTTCCATTGCAGGCTTGCTTGTTTGGCCAAAAAGGGCGTTTGCGTTTTTTCCTGAATATATTCAGGAAAAAACGCATACGCCCTTTTTGGCCAAGTGCCTCAATGTCGAAGTACTGCCTCTTTTGCTATGCTTTCAGCGCAATTCTTATCTACCACCTGATATCTCTTTTCTGCAATTCTGTGTCGCGTTCAAGTCCTCTTCACAGCCTTCCTTCAATAAATTTTTGGATGATAGGGGTCATTTGTAACTCTGCAGGCTTGTGATTTACAGTGCCGAAAATCTCCTTTTCTCAACTTTCTTTCTTGTGAGCTGACCGAAAGCCCGAAAAATCGCTTCAGGCCCTAATCTCGTTCCGGCACTGCACGCTGAGCCTTTGGTGAATTCTTCTTCCTGGAGACAAATCAGAGTTAAATGTGCCCGTTCAAACACATAGAGCTAGTCGCTCATCGGTTCTCCTTATTCCTGTTCATCTTCCGGAGAAATTGCAAACTGTGCCAAACAAGAGGTTAAAGGCACAGACTCTCCAAGTGGGGAGTGGGTTAATAACGCATCGGGAATGGCAAACTCGAGTACCAGGGGGCGAAAATGGCGATGAGTTTTAGAAATTTTGCCTGGTCACTTGTTGGACCATATTCTGGGTTTTGCATGCCTATTTTAGCTGAAGGATAGATCCCTTAAACCCGGAGATTTGGGACCCGAGGAATGGGAACCATGCACCATTTCATCAAAGGGTCTGCATTCCCTCACCAATCCTATCAGCCCCAAGTGTCCAGCCTTATCTCTCCCCGAGCTGTGGATGTAGAGGTGGGAATTCCAAGACTCCTCAAAAGCCCTGAAGGACTTATTTAAGAATTTCTCTCTACTTCAGAGTCTTTGTGTTTGGTTTTTCAAATTTATTTTTATAAGGGGATTTAGCTTATTTTCACTGCTGTGTTTATGCCGCTGTACACAAATGATTTTCTTACGGAGACGTATAACTATATGGGTTTTAAGTGTCTCCATAGTGAGGTATATTCCTAGGTTTTGAATATGGGGTGTTGAGTCCATTTGGTTGAGCAAGGAGTAGGACTTGTCTAATATATATTTGGCTTCTGGAATGGGATCTGTACTAATGTAAACCTCTGGATTTATGCAGCCTCCACAGTCTCTTTTCCCCTTAAGCAAGCATAAGTGTCTTTTGTAAATGTGGGACTCTGTTGTGTTTTGTAATACAGTTCATGCGTAGCCGTGTTTACATTCCCGGTATTAGTGATATATTATGATGTTTCTTTTTCTGTGTGACTTATTTCACTTAGAATCATCGTACCTACATTCCCTCATTATGCTGCTGCTGGTGTGTTGAAATTGATTTCATTGTTGAGTAATATTCCATTGTAGGTATGTACCACAACTTCTATATCCATTTATCTCTTTCTGGGCTATTGAAGGTGTACCATAGTCAAGGTTCCCGTAAGCAGAGCAGCCGGAAACTTTGGTGTGGCTGTGTCTTTTTCATTGAAATTTTCCGAATCTATAGCACCATAAGTGGAAGTGCCCTGGGGTCTGTAGCTTGGTGTTTTCTTTGTTCCAGGAAACACCATACACTTCTCCTGAGTGGCTGTTGGCAATTTATATCCCGCCCATCAGCATAACAAGGCTGCTGGTTCTCCATGGCCTGTCCTGCCTCTCTGGATTTTACACTTTTTTCGGATGGCTCTTTTGAGAGGTGGGAAGTGAGACTTCATTGTAGTGCGGATTTCCATTGCAGGCTTGCTTGGTTGGCCAAAAAGGGCGTATGCGCTTTTTCCTGAATATATTCAGGAAAAAACGCATACGCCCTTTTTGGCCAAGTGCCTCACTGTCGAAGTACTGCCTCTTTTCCTATGCTTTCAGAGCAATTCTTATCTAACCACCTGATATCTGTTTTCTGCAATTCTGTGTCGCGTTCAAGTCCTCTTCACAGCCTTCCTTCAATAAATTTTTGGATGATAGTGGTCATTTGTAACTCTGCAGGCTTGTATTTTACAGTGCCAAAAATCTTCTTTTCTCAACTCGCTTTCTTGTGAGCTGACCGCAAACCCGAAAAATCGCTTCAGGCCCTAATCTCGTTGCGAAACGGAACGCTGAGCCTTTGGTGAATTCTTCTTCCTAGAGGGAAATCAGAGTTCAATGTGCCCGTTTCAACACATAGAGTTAGTCGCTCATCGGTTCTCCTTATTCCTGTTCATCTTCTGCAGAAATTGCAAACTGTGCCAAACAAGAGGTTAAAGACACAGACTCTCCAAGTGGGGAAAGTGTTAATAACGCATCGGGGACGGCAAACTCGAGTAGCAGTGGGCGAAAATGGCGCTGAGTTTTAGAAATTTTGCCTGGTCACTTGGTGGACCATATTCTGGGTTTTGCATGCCTATTTTAGCTGAAGGGTAAATCCCTTCAACCCGGAGATTTGGGACTCGAGGAATGAGAACCATGCACCATTACATCAAAGGGTCTGCATTCCCTCACCAATCCTATCAGCCCCAAGTGTCCAGCCTTATGTCTCCGGGAGCTGTGGATGTAGAGGTGGGAAATCCAAGACTCCTCAAAAGCCCTGAAGGACTTATTTAAGAATTTCTCTCTCATTCACAGTCTTTGTGTTTTGTTTTTCAAATTTATTTTTATAAGGTGATTTAGCTTCTTTTCACTGCTGTGTTTATGCTGCGGTACACAAATGATTTTCTTACGGAGACGTATAACTATATGGGTTTTAAGTGTCTTCATAGTCAGGTATATTCCTAGGTTTTGAATATGGGGTGTTGAGTCCAATTGGTTGAGCAAGGAGTAGGATTTGTCTAATATATATTTGGCTTCTGGAATGGGATCTGTACTAATGCAAACCTCTGGATTTACGCAGCCTCCCCATTCTCCTTTCCCCTTAAGCAAGCATAAGTTTCTTTTGTAAATGTGGGACTCTGTTGTGTTTTGTAATACAGTTCATGCGTAGCCGTGTTTACATTCCCGGTACTAGTGATATCTTATGATGTTTCTTTTTCTGTGTGACTTATTTCACTTAGAATCATCTTACCTACATCCCCTCATTATGCTGCTACTGGTGTGTTGAAATTGATTTCATTGTTGAGTAATATTCCATTGTAGGTATGTACCACAACTTCCATATCCATATTTCGCTTTCTGGGCTATTGAAGGTGTACCATAGTCAAGGTTCCCGTAAGCAGAGCAGCCCCAAACTTTGGTGTGGCTGTGTCTTTTTCATTGAAATTTTCGGAATCTATAGCACCATAAGTGGAAGTGCCCTAGGCTCTGTAATTTGGTGTTTTCTTTGTTCCAGGAAACACCATACACTTCTCCAGAGTGGCTGTTGGCAATTTACATCCCGCCCATCAGCATAACAAGGCTGCCTGTTCTCCATGGCCTGTCCTGCCTCTCTGGATTTTACACTTTTCTCGGATGGCCCTTTTGAGGGGTGAGAAGTGAGACTTCATTGTTGTGCGGATTTCCATTGCAGGCTTGCTTGGTTGGCCAAAAAGGGCGTATGCGTTTTTTCCTGAATATATTCAGGGAAAAACGCATACGCCCTTTTTGGCCAAGTTCCTCACTGTCGAAGTACTGCCCCTTTTCCTATGCTTTCAGAGCAATTCTTATCTTCACCTGATATCTGCTTTCTGCAATTCTGTGTCACGTTCAAGTCCTCTTCACAGCCTTCCTTCAATAAATTTTTGGATGATAGGGGTCATTTGTTACTCTGCAGGCTTGTGATTTACAGTGTCAAAAATCTCCTTTTCTCAACTCGCTTTCTTGTGAGCTAATCGCAAACCCGGAAAATCGCTTCAGGCCCTAATCTCGTTCCGGTCTGGCACGCTGAGCCTTTGGTGAATTCTTCTTCCTGGAGGGAAATCAGAGTTCAATGTGCCCGTTCCAACACATAGAGTTAGTCGCTCATTGGTTCTCCTTATTCCTGTTCATCTTCCGCAGAAATTGCAAACTGTGCCAAACAAGAGGTTAAAGACACAGACTCTCCAAGTGGGGAGAGTGTTAATAAGGCATCTGGAACGGCTAACTCGAGTACCAGGGGGCGAAAATCGCGATGAGCTTTAGAAATTTTGCCTGGTCACTTGGTGGACCATATTCTGGGTTTTGCATGCCTATTTTAGCTGAAGGATAAGTCCCTTAAACCCGGAGATTTGGGACCCGAGGAATGGGAACCATGCACCATTACATCAAAGGGTCTGCATTCCCTCACCAATCCTATCAGCCCCAAGTGTCCAGCCTTATCTCTCCCCGAGCTGTGGATGTAGAGGTGGGAAATCCAAGACTCCTCAGAAGCCCTGAAGGACTTACTTAAGAATTTCTCTCTCTTTCACAGTCTTTGTGTTTTGTTTTTCAAATTTATTTTTATAAGGTGATTTAGTTTATTTTCACTGCTGTGTTTATGCTGCTTTACACAAATGATTTTCTTACGGAGATGTATAACTATATGGGTTTTAAGTGTCTTCATAGTCAGGTATATTCCTAGGTTTTGAATATGGGGTGTTGAGTCCAATTGGTTGAGCAAGGAGTAGGATTTGTCTAATATATATTTGGCTTCTGGAATGGGATCTGTACTAATGCAAACCTCTGGATTTACGCAGCCTCCCCATTCTCCTTTCCCCTTAAGCAAGCATAAGTTTCTTTTGTAAATGTGGGACTCTGTTGTGTTTTGTAATACAGTTCATGCGTAGCCGTGTTTACATTCCCGGTACTAGTGATATCTTATGATGTTTCTTTTTCTGTGTGACTTATTTCACTTAGAATCATCGTACCTACATCCCCTCATTATGCTGCTACTGCTGTGTTGAAATTGATTTCATTGTTGAGTAATATTCTATTGTAGGTATGTACCACAACTTCTATATGTATTTTTCTCTTTCTGGGCTATTTAAGTTTTACCATAGTCACTGTACCCGTAAGCAGAGCAGCCCCAAACTTTGGTGTGGCTGTGTCTTTTTCATTGAAATTTTACGAATCTATAGCACCATAAGTGGAAGTGCCCTAGGTTCCGTAGCTTGGTGTTTTCTTTTTTCCAGGAAACACCATACACTTCTCTAGTGTGGCTGTTGGCAATTTACATCCCGCCCATCAGCATAACAAGGCTGCCGGTTCTCCATGGCCTGTTCTGCCTCTCTGGATTTTACACTTTTTTCGGATGGCCCTTTTGAGGGGTGGGAAGTGAGATTTCATTGTAGTGCAGATTTCCATTGCAGGCTTGCTTGTTTGGCCAAAAAGGGCGTTTGCGTTTTTTCCTGAATATATTCAGGAAAAAACGCATACGCCCTTTTTGGCCAAGTGCCTCAATGTCGAAGTACTGCCTCTTTTGCTATGCTTTCAGCGCAATTCTTATCTACCACCTGATATCTCTTTTCTGCAATTCTGTGTCGCGTTCAAGTCCTCTTCACAGCCTTCCTTCAATAAATTTTTGGATGATAGGGGTCATTTGTAACTCTGCAGGCTTGTGATTTACAGTGCCGAAAATCTCCTTTTCTCAACTTTCTTTCTTGTGAGCTGACCGAAAGCCCGAAAAATCGCTTCAGGCCCTAATCTCGTTCCGGCACTGCACGCTGAGCCTTTGGTGAATTCTTCTTCCTGGAGACAAATCAGAGTTAAATGTGCCCGTTCAAACACATAGAGCTAGTCGCTCATCGGTTCTCCTTATTCCTGTTCATCTTCCGGAGAAATTGCAAACTGTGCCAAACAAGAGGTTAAAGGCACAGACTCTCCAAGTGGGGAGTGGGTTAATAACGCATCGGGAATGGCAAACTCGAGTACCAGGGGGCGAAAATGGCGATGAGTTTTAGAAATTTTGCCTGGTCACTTGTTGGACCATATTCTGGGTTTTGCATGCCTATTTTAGCTGAAGGATAGATCCCTTAAACCCGGAGATTTGGGACCCGAGGAATGGGAACCATGCACCATTTCATCAAAGGGTCTGCATTCCCTCACCAATCCTATCAGCCCCAAGTGTCCAGCCTTATCTCTCCCCGAGCTGTGGATGTAGAGGTGGGAATTCCAAGACTCCTCAAAAGCCCTGAAGGACTTATTTAAGAATTTCTCTCTACTTCAGAGTCTTTGTGTTTGGTTTTTCAAATTTATTTTTATAAGGGGATTTAGCTTATTTTCACTGCTGTGTTTATGCCGCTGTACACAAATGATTTTCTTACGGAGACGTATAACTATATGGGTTTTAAGTGTCTCCATAGTGAGGTATATTCCTAGGTTTTGAATATGGGGTGTTGAGTCCATTTGGTTGAGCAAGGAGTAGGACTTGTCTAATATATATTTGGCTTCTGGAATGGGATCTGTACTAATGTAAACCTCTGGATTTATGCAGCCTCCACAGTCTCTTTTCCCCTTAAGCAAGCATAAGTGTCTTTTGTAAATGTGGGACTCTGTTGTGTTTTGTAATACAGTTCATGCGTAGCCGTGTTTACATTCCCGGTATTAGTGATATATTATGATGTTTCTTTTTCTGTGTGACTTATTTCACTTAGAATCATCGTACCTACATTCCCTCATTATGCTGCTGCTGGTGTGTTGAAATTGATTTCATTGTTGAGTAATATTCCATTGTAGGTATGTACCACAACTTCTATATCCATTTATCTCTTTCTGGGCTATTGAAGGTGTACCATAGTCAAGGTTCCCGTAAGCAGAGCAGCCGGAAACTTTGGTGTGGCTGTGTCTTTTTCATTGAAATTTTCCGAATCTATAGCACCATAAGTGGAAGTGCCCTGGGGTCTGTAGCTTGGTGTTTTCTTTGTTCCAGGAAACACCATACACTTCTCCTGAGTGGCTGTTGGCAATTTATATCCCGCCCATCAGCATAACAAGGCTGCTGGTTCTCCATGGCCTGTCCTGCCTCTCTGGATTTTACACTTTTTTCGGATGGCTCTTTTGAGAGGTGGGAAGTGAGACTTCATTGTAGTGCGGATTTCCATTGCAGGCTTGCTTGGTTGGCCAAAAAGGGCGTATGCGCTTTTTCCTGAATATATTCAGGAAAAAACGCATACGCCCTTTTTGGCCAAGTGCCTCACTGTCGAAGTACTGCCTCTTTTCCTATGCTTTCAGAGCAATTCTTATCTAACCACCTGATATCTGTTTTCTGCAATTCTGTGTCGCGTTCAAGTCCTCTTCACAGCCTTCCTTCAATAAATTTTTGGATGATAGTGGTCATTTGTAACTCTGCAGGCTTGTATTTTACAGTGCCAAAAATCTTCTTTTCTCAACTCGCTTTCTTGTGAGCTGACCGCAAACCCGAAAAATCGCTTCAGGCCCTAATCTCGTTGCGAAACGGAACGCTGAGCCTTTGGTGAATTCTTCTTCCTAGAGGGAAATCAGAGTTCAATGTGCCCGTTTCAACACATAGAGTTAGTCGCTCATCGGTTCTCCTTATTCCTGTTCATCTTCTGCAGAAATTGCAAACTGTGCCAAACAAGAGGTTAAAGACACAGACTCTCCAAGTGGGGAAAGTGTTAATAACGCATCGGGGACGGCAAACTCGAGTAGCAGTGGGCGAAAATGGCGCTGAGTTTTAGAAATTTTGCCTGGTCACTTGGTGGACCATATTCTGGGTTTTGCATGCCTATTTTAGCTGAAGGGTAAATCCCTTCAACCCGGAGATTTGGGACTCGAGGAATGAGAACCATGCACCATTACATCAAAGGGTCTGCATTCCCTCACCAATCCTATCAGCCCCAAGTGTCCAGCCTTATGTCTCCGGGAGCTGTGGATGTAGAGGTGGGAAATCCAAGACTCCTCAAAAGCCCTGAAGGACTTATTTAAGAATTTCTCTCTCATTCACAGTCTTTGTGTTTTGTTTTTCAAATTTATTTTTATAAGGTGATTTAGCTTCTTTTCACTGCTGTGTTTATGCTGCGGTACACAAATGATTTTCTTACGGAGACGTATAACTATATGGGTTTTAAGTGTCTTCATAGTCAGGTATATTCCTAGGTTTTGAATATGGGGTGTTGAGTCCAATTGGTTGAGCAAGGAGTAGGATTTGTCTAATATATATTTGGCTTCTGGAATGGGATCTGTACTAATGCAAACCTCTGGATTTACGCAGCCTCCCCATTCTCCTTTCCCCTTAAGCAAGCATAAGTTTCTTTTGTAAATGTGGGACTCTGTTGTGTTTTGTAATACAGTTCATGCGTAGCCGTGTTTACATTCCCGGTACTAGTGATATCTTATGATGTTTCTTTTTCTGTGTGACTTATTTCACTTAGAATCATCGTACCTACATCCCCTCATTATGCTGCTACTGCTGTGTTGAAATTGATTTCATTGTTGAGTAATATTCTATTGTAGGTATGTACCACAACTTCTATATGTATTTTTCTCTTTCTGGGCTATTTAAGTTTTACCATAGTCACTGTACCCGTAAGCAGAGCAGCCCCAAACTTTGGTGTGGCTGTGTCTTTTTCATTGAAATTTTACGAATCTATAGCACCATAAGTGGAAGTGCCCTAGGTTCCGTAGCTTGGTGTTTTCTTTTTTCCAGGAAACACCATACACTTCTCTAGTGTGGCTGTTGGCAATTTACATCCCGCCCATCAGCATAACAAGGCTGCCGGTTCTCCATGGCCTGTTCTGCCTCTCTGGATTTTACACTTTTTTCGGATGGCCCTTTTGAGGGGTGGGAAGTGAGATTTCATTGTAGTGCAGATTTCCATTGCAGGCTTGCTTGTTTGGCCAAAAAGGGCGTTTGCGTTTTTTCCTGAATATATTCAGGAAAAAACGCATACGCCCTTTTTGGCCAAGTGCCTCAATGTCGAAGTACTGCCTCTTTTGCTATGCTTTCAGCGCAATTCTTATCTACCACCTGATATCTCTTTTCTGCAATTCTGTGTCGCGTTCAAGTCCTCTTCACAGCCTTCCTTCAATAAATTTTTGGATGATAGGGGTCATTTGTAACTCTGCAGGCTTGTGATTTACAGTGCCGAAAATCTCCTTTTCTCAACTTTCTTTCTTGTGAGCTGACCGAAAGCCCGAAAAATCGCTTCAGGCCCTAATCTCGTTCCGGCACTGCACGCTGAGCCTTTGGTGAATTCTTCTTCCTGGAGACAAATCAGAGTTAAATGTGCCCGTTCAAACACATAGAGCTAGTCGCTCATCGGTTCTCCTTATTCCTGTTCATCTTCCGGAGAAATTGCAAACTGTGCCAAACAAGAGGTTAAAGGCACAGACTCTCCAAGTGGGGAGTGGGTTAATAACGCATCGGGAATGGCAAACTCGAGTACCAGGGGGCGAAAATGGCGATGAGTTTTAGAAATTTTGCCTGGTCACTTGTTGGACCATATTCTGGGTTTTGCATGCCTATTTTAGCTGAAGGATAGATCCCTTAAACCCGGAGATTTGGGACCCGAGGAATGGGAACCATGCACCATTTCATCAAAGGGTCTGCATTCCCTCACCAATCCTATCAGCCCCAAGTGTCCAGCCTTATCTCTCCCCGAGCTGTGGATGTAGAGGTGGGAATTCCAAGACTCCTCAAAAGCCCTGAAGGACTTATTTAAGAATTTCTCTCTACTTCAGAGTCTTTGTGTTTGGTTTTTCAAATTTATTTTTATAAGGGGATTTAGCTTATTTTCACTGCTGTGTTTATGCCGCTGTACACAAATGATTTTCTTACGGAGACGTATAACTATATGGGTTTTAAGTGTCTCCATAGTGAGGTATATTCCTAGGTTTTGAATATGGGGTGTTGAGTCCATTTGGTTGAGCAAGGAGTAGGACTTGTCTAATATATATTTGGCTTCTGGAATGGGATCTGTACTAATGTAAACCTCTGGATTTATGCAGCCTCCACAGTCTCTTTTCCCCTTAAGCAAGCATAAGTGTCTTTTGTAAATGTGGGACTCTGTTGTGTTTTGTAATACAGTTCATGCGTAGCCGTGTTTACATTCCCGGTATTAGTGATATATTATGATGTTTCTTTTTCTGTGTGACTTATTTCACTTAGAATCATCGTACCTACATTCCCTCATTATGCTGCTGCTGGTGTGTTGAAATTGATTTCATTGTTGAGTAATATTCCATTGTAGGTATGTACCACAACTTCTATATCCATTTATCTCTTTCTGGGCTATTGAAGGTGTACCATAGTCAAGGTTCCCGTAAGCAGAGCAGCCGGAAACTTTGGTGTGGCTGTGTCTTTTTCATTGAAATTTTCCGAATCTATAGCACCATAAGTGGAAGTGCCCTGGGGTCTGTAGCTTGGTGTTTTCTTTGTTCCAGGAAACACCATACACTTCTCCTGAGTGGCTGTTGGCAATTTATATCCCGCCCATCAGCATAACAAGGCTGCTGGTTCTCCATGGCCTGTCCTGCCTCTCTGGATTTTACACTTTTTTCGGATGGCTCTTTTGAGAGGTGGGAAGTGAGACTTCATTGTAGTGCGGATTTCCATTGCAGGCTTGCTTGGTTGGCCAAAAAGGGCGTATGCGCTTTTTCCTGAATATATTCAGGAAAAAACGCATACGCCCTTTTTGGCCAAGTGCCTCACTGTCGAAGTACTGCCTCTTTTCCTATGCTTTCAGAGCAATTCTTATCTAACCACCTGATATCTGTTTTCTGCAATTCTGTGTCGCGTTCAAGTCCTCTTCACAGCCTTCCTTCAATAAATTTTTGGATGATAGTGGTCATTTGTAACTCTGCAGGCTTGTATTTTACAGTGCCAAAAATCTTCTTTTCTCAACTCGCTTTCTTGTGAGCTGACCGCAAACCCGAAAAATCGCTTCAGGCCCTAATCTCGTTGCGAAACGGAACGCTGAGCCTTTGGTGAATTCTTCTTCCTAGAGGGAAATCAGAGTTCAATGTGCCCGTTTCAACACATAGAGTTAGTCGCTCATCGGTTCTCCTTATTCCTGTTCATCTTCTGCAGAAATTGCAAACTGTGCCAAACAAGAGGTTAAAGACACAGACTCTCCAAGTGGGGAAAGTGTTAATAACGCATCGGGGACGGCAAACTCGAGTAGCAGTGGGCGAAAATGGCGCTGAGTTTTAGAAATTTTGCCTGGTCACTTGGTGGACCATATTCTGGGTTTTGCATGCCTATTTTAGCTGAAGGGTAAATCCCTTCAACCCGGAGATTTGGGACTCGAGGAATGAGAACCATGCACCATTACATCAAAGGGTCTGCATTCCCTCACCAATCCTATCAGCCCCAAGTGTCCAGCCTTATGTCTCCGGGAGCTGTGGATGTAGAGGTGGGAAATCCAAGACTCCTCAAAAGCCCTGAAGGACTTATTTAAGAATTTCTCTCTCATTCACAGTCTTTGTGTTTTGTTTTTCAAATTTATTTTTATAAGGTGATTTAGCTTCTTTTCACTGCTGTGTTTATGCTGCGGTACACAAATGATTTTCTTACGGAGACGTATAACTATATGGGTTTTAAGTGTCTTCATAGTCAGGTATATTCCTAGGTTTTGAATATGGGGTGTTGAGTCCAATTGGTTGAGCAAGGAGTAGGATTTGTCTAATATATATTTGGCTTCTGGAATGGGATCTGTACTAATGCAAACCTCTGGATTTACGCAGCCTCCCCATTCTCCTTTCCCCTTAAGCAAGCATAAGTTTCTTTTGTAAATGTGGGACTCTGTTGTGTTTTGTAATACAGTTCATGCGTAGCCGTGTTTACATTCCCGGTACTAGTGATATCTTATGATGTTTCTTTTTCTGTGTGACTTATTTCACTTAGAATCATCTTACCTACATCCCCTCATTATGCTGCTACTGGTGTGTTGAAATTGATTTCATTGTTGAGTAATATTCCATTGTAGGTATGTACCACAACTTCCATATCCATATTTCGCTTTCTGGGCTATTGAAGGTGTACCATAGTCAAGGTTCCCGTAAGCAGAGCAGCCCCAAACTTTGGTGTGGCTGTGTCTTTTTCATTGAAATTTTCGGAATCTATAGCACCATAAGTGGAAGTGCCCTAGGCTCTGTAATTTGGTGTTTTCTTTGTTCCAGGAAACACCATACACTTCTCCAGAGTGGCTGTTGGCAATTTACATCCCGCCCATCAGCATAACAAGGCTGCCTGTTCTCCATGGCCTGTCCTGCCTCTCTGGATTTTACACTTTTCTCGGATGGCCCTTTTGAGGGGTGAGAAGTGAGACTTCATTGTTGTGCGGATTTCCATTGCAGGCTTGCTTGGTTGGCCAAAAAGGGCGTATGCGTTTTTTCCTGAATATATTCAGGGAAAAACGCATACGCCCTTTTTGGCCAAGTTCCTCACTGTCGAAGTACTGCCCCTTTTCCTATGCTTTCAGAGCAATTCTTATCTTCACCTGATATCTGCTTTCTGCAATTCTGTGTCACGTTCAAGTCCTCTTCACAGCCTTCCTTCAATAAATTTTTGGATGATAGGGGTCATTTGTTACTCTGCAGGCTTGTGATTTACAGTGTCAAAAATCTCCTTTTCTCAACTCGCTTTCTTGTGAGCTAATCGCAAACCCGGAAAATCGCTTCAGGCCCTAATCTCGTTCCGGTCTGGCCCGCTGAGCCTTTGGTGAATTCTTCTTCCTGGAGGGAAATCAGAGTTCAATGTGCCCGTTCCAACACATAGAGTTAGTCGCTCATTGGTTCTCCTTATTCCTGTTCATCTTCCGCAGAAATTGCAAACTGTGCCAAACAAGAGGTTAAAGACACAGACTCTCCAAGTGGGGAGAGTGTTAATAAGGCATCTGGAACGGCTAACTCGAGTACCAGGGGGCGAAAATCGCGATGAGCTTTAGAAATTTTGCCTGGTCACTTGGTGGACCATATTCTGGGTTTTGCATGCCTATTTTAGCTGAAGGATAAGTCCCTTAAACCCGGAGATTTGGGACCCGAGGAATGGGAACCATGCACCATTACATCAAAGGGTCTGCATTCCCTCACCAATCCTATCAGCCCCAAGTGTCCAGCCTTATCTCTCCCCGAGCTGTGGATGTAGAGGTGGGAAATCCAAGACTCCTCAGAAGCCCTGAAGGACTTACTTAAGAATTTCTCTCTCTTTCACAGTCTTTGTGTTTTGTTTTTCAAATTTATTTTTATAAGGTGATTTAGTTTATTTTCACTGCTGTGTTTATGCTGCTTTACACAAATGATTTTCTTACGGAGATGTATAACTATATGGGTTTTAAGTGTCTTCATAGTCAGGTATATTCCTAGGTTTTGAATATGGGGTGTTGAGTCCAATTGGTTGAGCAAGGAGTAGGATTTGTCTAATATATATTTGGCTTCTGGAATGGGATCTGTACTAATGCAAACCTCTGGATTTACGCAGCCTCCCCATTCTCCTTTCCCCTTAAGCAAGCATAAGTTTCTTTTGTAAATGTGGGACTCTGTTGTGTTTTGTAATACAGTTCATGCGTAGCCGTGTTTACATTCCCGGTACTAGTGATATCTTATGATGTTTCTTTTTCTGTGTGACTTATTTCACTTAGAATCATCGTACCTACATCCCCTCATTATGCTGCTACTGCTGTGTTGAAATTGATTTCATTGTTGAGTAATATTCTATTGTAGGTATGTACCACAACTTCTATATGTATTTTTCTCTTTCTGGGCTATTTAAGTTTTACCATAGTCACTGTACCCGTAAGCAGAGCAGCCCCAAACTTTGGTGTGGCTGTGTCTTTTTCATTGAAATTTTACGAATCTATAGCACCATAAGTGGAAGTGCCCTAGGTTCCGTAGCTTGGTGTTTTCTTTTTTCCAGGAAACACCATACACTTCTCTAGTGTGGCTGTTGGCAATTTACATCCCGCCCATCAGCATAACAAGGCTGCCGGTTCTCCATGGCCTGTTCTGCCTCTCTGGATTTTACACTTTTTTCGGATGGCCCTTTTGAGGGGTGGGAAGTGAGATTTCATTGTAGTGCAGATTTCCATTGCAGGCTTGCTTGTTTGGCCAAAAAGGGCGTTTGCGTTTTTTCCTGAATATATTCAGGAAAAAACGCATACGCCCTTTTTGGCCAAGTGCCTCAATGTCGAAGTACTGCCTCTTTTGCTATGCTTTCAGCGCAATTCTTATCTACCACCTGATATCTCTTTTCTGCAATTCTGTGTCGCGTTCAAGTCCTCTTCACAGCCTTCCTTCAATAAATTTTTGGATGATAGGGGTCATTTGTAACTCTGCAGGCTTGTGATTTACAGTGCCGAAAATCTCCTTTTCTCAACTTTCTTTCTTGTGAGCTGACCGAAAGCCCGAAAAATCGCTTCAGGCCCTAATCTCGTTCCGGCACTGCACGCTGAGCCTTTGGTGAATTCTTCTTCCTGGAGACAAATCAGAGTTAAATGTGCCCGTTCAAACACATAGAGCTAGTCGCTCATCGGTTCTCCTTATTCCTGTTCATCTTCCGGAGAAATTGCAAACTGTGCCAAACAAGAGGTTAAAGGCACAGACTCTCCAAGTGGGGAGTGGGTTAATAACGCATCGGGAATGGCAAACTCGAGTACCAGGGGGCGAAAATGGCGATGAGTTTTAGAAATTTTGCCTGGTCACTTGTTGGACCATATTCTGGGTTTTGCATGCCTATTTTAGCTGAAGGATAGATCCCTTAAACCCGGAGATTTGGGACCCGAGGAATGGGAACCATGCACCATTTCATCAAAGGGTCTGCATTCCCTCACCAATCCTATCAGCCCCAAGTGTCCAGCCTTATCTCTCCCCGAGCTGTGGATGTAGAGGTGGGAATTCCAAGACTCCTCAAAAGCCCTGAAGGACTTATTTAAGAATTTCTCTCTACTTCAGAGTCTTTGTGTTTGGTTTTTCAAATTTATTTTTATAAGGGGATTTAGCTTATTTTCACTGCTGTGTTTATGCCGCTGTACACAAATGATTTTCTTACGGAGACGTATAACTATATGGGTTTTAAGTGTCTCCATAGTGAGGTATATTCCTAGGTTTTGAATATGGGGTGTTGAGTCCATTTGGTTGAGCAAGGAGTAGGACTTGTCTAATATATATTTGGCTTCTGGAATGGGATCTGTACTAATGTAAACCTCTGGATTTATGCAGCCTCCACAGTCTCTTTTCCCCTTAAGCAAGCATAAGTGTCTTTTGTAAATGTGGGACTCTGTTGTGTTTTGTAATACAGTTCATGCGTAGCCGTGTTTACATTCCCGGTATTAGTGATATATTATGATGTTTCTTTTTCTGTGTGACTTATTTCACTTAGAATCATCGTACCTACATTCCCTCATTATGCTGCTGCTGGTGTGTTGAAATTGATTTCATTGTTGAGTAATATTCCATTGTAGGTATGTACCACAACTTCTATATCCATTTATCTCTTTCTGGGCTATTGAAGGTGTACCATAGTCAAGGTTCCCGTAAGCAGAGCAGCCGGAAACTTTGGTGTGGCTGTGTCTTTTTCATTGAAATTTTCCGAATCTATAGCACCATAAGTGGAAGTGCCCTGGGGTCTGTAGCTTGGTGTTTTCTTTGTTCCAGGAAACACCATACACTTCTCCTGAGTGGCTGTTGGCAATTTATATCCCGCCCATCAGCATAACAAGGCTGCTGGTTCTCCATGGCCTGTCCTGCCTCTCTGGATTTTACACTTTTTTCGGATGGCTCTTTTGAGAGGTGGGAAGTGAGACTTCATTGTAGTGCGGATTTCCATTGCAGGCTTGCTTGGTTGGCCAAAAAGGGCGTATGCGCTTTTTCCTGAATATATTCAGGAAAAAACGCATACGCCCTTTTTGGCCAAGTGCCTCACTGTCGAAGTACTGCCTCTTTTCCTATGCTTTCAGAGCAATTCTTATCTAACCACCTGATATCTGTTTTCTGCAATTCTGTGTCGCGTTCAAGTCCTCTTCACAGCCTTCCTTCAATAAATTTCTGGATGATAGTGGTCATTTGTAACTCTGCAGGCTTGTATTTTACAGTGCCAAAAATCTTCTTTTCTCAACTCGCTTTCTTGTGAGCTGACCGCAAACCCGAAAAATCGCTTCAGGCCCTAATCTCGTTCCGACACAGAACGCTGAGCCTTTGGTGAATTCTTCTTCCTAGAGGGAAATCAGAGTTCAATGTGCCCGTTTCAACACATAGAGTTAGTCGCTCATCGGTTCTCCTTATTCCTGTTCATCTTCCGCAGAAATTGCAAACTGTGCCAAACAAGAGGTTAAAGACACAGACTCTCCAAGTGGGGAGAGTGTTAATAACGCATCGGGGACGGCAAACTCGAGTAGCAGTGGGCGAAAATGGCGCTGAGTTTTAGAAATTTTGCCTGGTCACTTGGTGGACCATATTCTGGGTTTTGCATGTCTATTTTAGCTGAAGGGTAAATCCCTTCAACCCGGAGATTTGGGACTCGAGGAATGAGAACCATGCACCATTACATCAAAGGGTCTGCATTCCCTCACCAATCCTATCAGCCCCAAGTGTCCAGCCTTATCTCTCCCCGAGCTGTGGATGTAGAGGTGGGAAATCCAAGACTCCTCAGAAGCCCTGAAGGACTTATTTAAGAATTTCTCTCTCTTTCACAGTCTTTGTGTTTTGTTTTTCAAATTTATTTTTATAAGGTGATTTAGTTTATTTTCACTGCTGTGTTTATGCTGCTTTACACAAATGATTTTCTTACGGAGATGTATAACTATATGGGTTTTAAGTGTCTTCATAGTCAGGTATATTCCTAGGTTTTGAATATGGGGTGTTGAGTCCAATTGGTTGAGCAAGGAGTAGGATTTGTCTAATATATATTTGGCTTCTGGAATGGGATCTGTACTAATGCAAACCTCTGGATTTACGCAGCCTCCCCATTCTCCTTTCCCCTTAAGCAAGCATAAGTTTCTTTTGTAAATGTGGGACTCTGTTGTGTTTTGTAATACAGTTCATGCGTAGCCGTGTTTACATTCCCGGTACTAGTGATATCTTATGATGTTTCTTTTTCTGTGTGACTTATTTCACTTAGAATCATCTTACCTACATCCCCTCATTATGCTGCTACTGGTGTGTTGAAATTGATTTCATTGTTGAGTAATATTCCATTGTAGGTATGTACCACAACTTCCATATCCATATTTCGCTTTCTGGGCTATTGAAGGTGTACCATAGTCAAGGTTCCCGTAAGCAGAGCAGCCCCAAACTTTGGTGTGGCTGTGTCTTTTTCATTGAAATTTTCGGAATCTATAGCACCATAAGTGGAAGTGCCCTAGGCTCTGTAATTTGGTGTTTTCTTTGTTCCAGGAAACACCATACACTTCTCCAGAGTGGCTGTTGGCAATTTACATCCCGCCCATCAGCATAACAAGGCTGCCTGTTCTCCATGGCCTGTCCTGCCTCTCTGGATTTTACACTTTTCTCGGATGGCCCTTTTGAGGGGTGAGAAGTGAGACTTCATTGTTGTGCGGATTTCCATTGCAGGCTTGCTTGGTTGGCCAAAAAGGGCGTATGCGTTTTTTCCTGAATATATTCAGGAAAAAACGCATACGCCCTTTTTGGCCAAGTTCCTCACTGTCGAAGTACTGCCCCTTTTCCTATGCTTTCAGAGCAATTCTTATCTTCACCTGATATCTGCTTTCTGCAATTCTGTGTCACATTCAAGTCCTCTTCACAGCCTTCCTTCAATAAATTTTTGGATGATAGGGGTCATTTGTTACTCTGCAGGCTTGTGATTTACAGTGTCAAAAATCTCCTTTTCTCAACTCGCTTTCTTGTGAGCTAATCGCAAACCCGGAAAATCGCTTCAGGCCCTAATCTCGTTCCGGTCTGGCACGCTGAGCCTTTGGTGAATTCTTCTTCCTGGAGGGAAATCAGAGTTCAATGTGCCCGTTCCAACACATAGAGTTAGTCGCTCATTGGTTCTCCTTATTCCTGTTCATCTTCCGCAGAAATTGCAAACTGTGCCAAACTAGAGGTTAAAGACACAGACTCTCCAAGTGGGGAGAGTATTAATAATGCATCGGGAACGGCAAACTCGAGTAGCAGGGGGCGAAAATGGCGATGAGTTTTAGAAATTTTTCCTGGTCTCTTGGGGGACCATATTCTGGGTTTTGCATGCCTATTTTAGCTGAAGGATAAATCCCTTAAACCCGGAGATTTGGGACCCGAGGAATGGGAACCAAGCACCATTACATCAAAGGGTCTGCATTCCCTCACCAATCCTATCAGCCCTAAGTGTTCAGCCTTATCTCTCCCCGAGCTGTGGATGTAGAGGTGGTAAATCCAAGACTCCTCAAAAGCCCTGAAGGACTTATTTAATAATTTCTCTCTATTTCACAGTCTTTGTGTTTTGTTTTTCAAATTAATTTTTATAAGGGGATTTAGCTTATTTTCACTGCTGTGTTTATGCCGCTGTACACAAATGATTTTCTTACAGAGACGTATAACTATATGGGTTTTAAGTGTCTTGATAGTCAGGTATATTCCTTGGTTTTGAATATGGGGTGTTGAGTCCATTTGGTTGAGCTAGGAGTACGTCTTGTCTAATATATATTTGGCTTCTGGATTGGGATCTGTACTAATGTAAACCTCTGGATTTATGCAGCCTCCCCAGTCTCCTTTCCGCTTAAGCAAGCATAACTTTCTTTTGTTAATGAGGGACTCTGTTGTGTTTTGTAATACAGTTCATGCGTAGCCGTTTTTACATTTCCGGTATTAGTGATATCTTATGATGTTTCTTTTTCTGTGTGACTTATTTCAGTTAGAATCATCGTACCTACATCCCCTCATTATGCTGCTACTGGTGTCTTGAAATTGATTTCATTGTTGAGTAATATTCCATTGTAGGTATGTACCACAACTTCTATATCCATTTTTCTCTTTCTGGGCTATTGAAGTTGTACCATATTCAAGGTTCCCGTAAGCAGAGCAGCCCCAAACTTTGGTGGGGCTCTGTCTTTTTCATTGAAATTTTCCGAATCTATAGCACCATAAGTGGAAGTGCCCTAGGCTCTGTAGCTTGGTGTTTTATTTGTTCCAGGAATCACCATACACTTCTCCAGAGTGGCTGTTGGAAATTTACATCCCACACATCAGCATAACAAGTCTGCCGGTTCTCCATGGCCTGTTCTGCCTCTCTGGATTTTACACTTTTTTCGGATGGCCCTTTTGAGGGGAGGGAAGTGAGACTTCATTGTAGTGCGGATTTCCATTGCAGGCTTGCTTGGTTGGCCAAAAAGGGCGTATGCGTTTTTTCCTGAATATATTCAGGAAAAAACGCATACGCCCATTTTGGCAAAGTGCCTCACTGTCGAAGTACTGCCTCTTTTCCTATGCTTTCAGAGCAATTCTTATCTACCACCTGATATCTGTTTTCTGCAATTCTGTGTCGCGTTCAAGTCCTCTTCACAGCCTTCCTTCAATAAATTTTTGGATGATAGGGGTCATTTGTAACTCTGCAGGCTTGTGATTTACAGTGCCAAAAATCTCCGTTTCTCAACTCACTTTCTTGTGAGCTGACCGCAAGCCCGAAAAATCGCTTCAGGCCCTAATCTCGTTCCGGCACTGCTCGCTGAGCCTTTGGTGAATTCTTCTTCCTAGAGGGAAATCAGAGTTCAATGTGCTCGTTCCAACACATAGAGTTAGTCGCTCATCGGTTCTCCTTATTCCTGTTCATCTTCCGAAGAAATTGCAAACTGTGCCAAACAAGAGGTTAAAGACACAGACTCTCCAAGTGGGGAGAGTGTTAATAAGGCACCTGGAACGGCAAACTCGAGTAGCAGGGGGCGAAAATGGCGATGAGTTTTAGAAATTTTGCCTGGTCACTTGGTGGACCATATTCTGGGTTTTGCATTCCCAGTTTAGGTGAAGGATAAATCCCTTAATACCGGAGATTTGGGACCCGAGGAATGGGAACCATGCACCATTACATCAAAGGGTCTGCATTCCCTCTCCAATCCTATCAGCGCCAAGTGTCCAGCCTTATCGCTCCCCGTGCTGTGGATATAGAGGTGGGAAATCCAAGACTCCTCAAAATCCCTGAAGGACTTATTTAAGAATTTCTCTCTCTTTCACAGTCTTTGTGTTTGGTTTTTTCAAATTTATTTTTATAAGGAGATTTAGCTTATTTTCACTGCTGTGTTTATGCCGTGGTACACAAATGATTTTCTTACGGAGATGTATAACTATATGGGTTTTAAGTGTCTGCATAGTCAGGTATATTCCTAGGTTTTGAATATGGGGTGTTGAGTCCATTTAGTTGAGCAAGTAGTAGGACTTTTCTAATATATATTTGGCTTCTGGAATGGGATCTGTACTAATGTAAACTTCTGGATTTATGCAGCCTCCTCAGTCTCCTTTCCCCTTAAGCAAGCATAAGTTTCTTTTGTAAATGTGGGACTCTGTTGTGTTTTGTAATACAGTTCATGCGTAGCCGTGTTTACATTCCCGGTATTAGTGATATCTTATGATGTTTCCTTTTCTGTGTGACTTATTTCACTTAGAATCATCGTACCTACATACCCCCATTGTGCTGCTACTGGTGTATTGAAATTGATTTCATTGTTGAGTAATATTCCATTGTAGGTATGTAACACAACTTCCATATCCATTTTTCGCTTTCTGGGCTATTGATGGTGTACCATAGTCAAGGTTCCCGTAAGCAGAGCAGCCCCTAACTTTGGTGTGGCTGTGTCTTTTTCATTGAAATTTTCGGAATCTATAGCACCATAAGTGGAAGTGCCCTAGGGTCTGTAGCTTGGTGTTTTCTTTATTCCAGGAAACACCATACACTTCCCCAGAGTGGCTGTTGGCAATTTACATCCCACCCATCAGCATAACAAGGCTGCCGGTTCTCCATGGCCTGTTTTGCCTCTCTGGATTTTACACTTTTTTCGGATGGCCCTTTTGAAGGGTGGGAAGTGAGACTTCATTGTAGTGCAGATTTCCATTTCAGGCTTGCTTGGTTGGCCAAAAAGGGCGTATGCGTTTTTTCCTGAATATATTCAGGAAAAAACGCATACGCCCATTTTGGCAAAGTGCCTCACTGTCGAAGTACTGCCTCTTTTCCTATGCTTTCAGAGCAATTCTTATCTACCACCTGATATCTGTTTTCTGCAATTCTGTGTCGCGTTCAAGTCCTCTTCACAGCCTTCCTTCAATAAATTTTTGGATGATAGGGGTCATTTGTAACTCTGCAGGCTTGTGATTTACAGTGCCAAAAATCTCCTTTTCTCAACTCACTTTCTTGTGAGCTGACCGCAAGCCCGAAAAATCGCTTCAGGCCCTAATCTCGTTCCGGCACTGCTCGCTGAGCCTTTGGTGAATTCTTCTTCCTAGAGGGAAATCAGAGTTCAATGTGCCCGTTTCAACACATAGAGTTGGTCGCTCATCGTTTCTCCTTATTCCTGTTCATCTTCCGCAGAAATTGCAAACTGTGACAAACAAGAGGTTAAAGACACAGACTCTCCAAGTGGGGAGAGTGTTAACAACGCATAGGGAACGGCAAACTCGAGTAGCAGGGGGCGAAAATGGCGATGAGTTTTAGAAATTTTGCCTGGTCACTTGGTGCACCATATTCTGGGTTTTGCATGCCTATTTTAGCTGAAGGATAAATCCCTTAAACCCGGAGATTTGGGACCCGAGGAATGGGAACCATGCACCATTACATCAAAGGGTCTGCATTCCCTCACCAATCCTATCAGCCCCAAGTTTCCAGCCTTATGTCTCCGGGAGCTGTGGATGTAGAGGTGGGAAATCCAAGACTCCTCAAAAGCCCTGAAGGACTTATTTAAGAATTTCTCTTTCATTCACAGTCTTTGTGTTTTGTTTTTCAAATTTATTTTTATAAGGGGATTTAGCTTATTTTCACTGCTGTGTTTATGCCGCTGTACAAAATTGATTTTCCTACGGAGACCTATAAATATATGGGTTTTAAATTTCTTCATAGTCAGGTATATTCCTAGGTTTTGAATATGGGGTGTTGAGTCCATTTGGTTGAGCAAGGAGTAGGTGTTGTCTAATATATATTTGGCTTGTGGAATGGTATGTGTACTAATGTAAACCTCTGGATTTATGCAGCCTCCCCAGTCTCCTTTCCCCTTTAGCAAGCATAAGTTTCTTTTGTAAATGTGGGTCTGTGTTGTGTTTTGTAATACAGTTCATGCGTAGCCGTGTTTACATTCCCGGTATTAGTGATATCTTATGATGTTTCTTTTTCTATGTAACTTATTTCACGTAGAATCATCGTACCTACATCCCTTCATTATGCTGCTACCGGTGTGTTGAAATTGATTTCATTGTTGAGTAATATTCCATTGTAGGTATATTCCGCAACTTCTATATCCATTTTTCTCCTACTGGGCTATTGAAGTTGTACCAAAATCAAGGTTCCCGTACACAGAGTAGCCACAAACATTGGTGTGGCTGTGTCTTTTTCATTTAAATTTTCCAAATCTATAGCACCAGAAGTAGAAATGCCCTAGGCTCTCATGCTTGGTTTTTCCTTTGTTCCAGGAAACACCATACACATCTCCAGAGTGGCTGTTGGCAATTTATATCCCACCCATCAGCATATCAAGGCTGCCTGTTCTCCATGGCCTGTCCTGCCTCTCTGGATTTTACACTTTTTTGGATGGCCCTTTTGATCGCTGGGAAGTGAGACTTCATTGTAGTGCGGATTTCCATTGCAGGCTTGCTTGGTTGGGTAAAAAGGGCGTATGCGATTTTTCCTGAATATATTCAGGAAAAAACGCATACCCCCTTTTTGGCCAAACGCATCACTGTCGAACTGCTGCCTCTTTTCCTACGCTTTCAGAGCAATTCTTATCTAACATCTGATATCTGTTTTCTGCAATTCTGCGTCGCGTTCAAGTCCTCTTCACCACCTTCCTTCAATAAATTTTTGGATCATAGCTGTCATTTGTAACTCTGCAGGAATTGTGAATTACAGTGCCGAAAATCTCCTTTTCTCAACTCGCTTTCTTGTGAACTGACCGCAAACCCGAAGAAATGCTTCAGGCCCTCATCTCGTTCTGGCACGCCACGCTGAGCCTTTAGTGAACTCTTCTTCCTGGAGGGAAATCAGAGTTCAGTGTGCCCGTCCAAACACAGAGTTAGTCACTCATTGGTTCTCCTTATTCCTGTTCATCTTCCACAGAAATTGCAAACTGTGCCAAACAAGAGGTTAAAGGCACTGACTCTCCAAGTGGGGAGAGTGTAAATAACGCATCTGGAATGGCAAACTCCAGTAACAGGGGGCAAAAATGGCCATGAGTTTTACAAGCTTTGCGTGGTCACTTGGTGGACCATATTCTTGGTTTTCCATGCATATTTTAGCTGAAGGATAAATCCCTTAAACATGGAGATTTTGGACCCGTGGAATGGGAACCATGCACCATTATATCAATGGGTCTGCATTCCCTCACCAATCCTATCAGCCCCAAGCGTCCATCCTTATCTCTCCCCCACCTGTGGGTGAAGAGGTGGTAAATCCCAGATTCCTCACAAGCTATGAAGGACTTATTTAAGAATTTCTCTCTATTTCACAGTCTTTGTGTTTTGTTTTTCAAATTTATTTTTATAAGGGGATATAGCTTATTTTCACTGCGTTTTCTATGCTGCTGTACACAACTGATTTTCTTACGGAGGCCTATAAATATATGGGTTTTAAGTTTCTTCATAGTCAGGTATATTCCTAGGCTTTGAATATGGGGTGTTGAGTCCATTTGGTTGAGCAAGGAGTAAGTCTTGTCTAATATATATTTGGCTTCTGGAATGGGATCTGTACTAATGTCAACCTCTGGTTTTATGCAGCCTCCCCACTCTCCTTTCCCCTTAAGCAAGCATAAGTTTCTTTTGTAAATGTGGGACTCTGTTGTGTTTTGTAATACAGTTCATGCGTAGCCGTGTTTACATTCCCGGTATTAGTGATATCTTATGATGTTTCTTTTTGTGTGTGACTTATTTCACTTAGAATCATCGTACCTAAATCCACTCATTATGCTGCTACGGGCCTGATGACATTGATTTCATTGCTGAGTGATATTCCATTGTACCTAAGTACCACAACTTCAATATCAGTTTTTCTCTTTCTGCGCTATTGAAGTTTTACAATAGTCACGGTTCGTGTAAACAGAGAAGCCATAAATTTTATTGTGTCGCTGTCTTTTTCATTTTAATTTTCATAATCTATAGGACCGTAATTGGAAATGCCCTAAGGTCTGTGGCTTGTTTTTTGTATATGTTTCAGGAAACACCATACACTTTTCCAGAGTGGCTGTTGGCCATTTTCATCCCGTCCATCAGTATATCAAGGCTGCCTGTTCTCCATGGCCTGTCCTGCCTCTCTGGATTTTTCCATTTTTTCAGACAGCTCTTTTGAGCGTTGGGAATTGAGACTTCATTGTAGTGCGGATTTCCATTGCATGTTGCTTGGTTGGCCAAAAAGGGCATATGCGTTTTTTCCTGAATGTAATCAGGAAAAAACACATACGCCCTTTTTCGCCATTTGCATCATTTTTGAAGTTGTGCCTCTTTTCCTATGCTTTAAATGTAATTCCAATCTCCCACCTGAAGTCACTTTCCTGCAATTCTCCCTCACTTTCAAGTCCTCTTCGCATCCTTACTTCAATATATTTCTAGATGATAGTGGGCATTTGTAACTCTCCTGTTTTGTGAATTACAGTTCCTCTGAGCTCCTTTTTTCAACTCCCTTTCTTGTGAGTTGACTGTAAAACTGCAAGATTGCTTCAATCCATATTCTTGTTTTCGGGCGCCTTGCTGAACCTTTGGTTAATACTTCTTTCTGATGTGAAATTCGACTGACATGTGCCCATCAGAGCCCTTACAGCTAATTTCTCATTGTTTCTCCCTCTTCTCATTCATCCTCTCCACTCATTACAGACTGTGCAAAACAGGAAATTAAAGGCATTGACTATCCAAATGGTGTGATTTTTAGTAAAGTGGCTGGAAAGTCGATCCTGTGACCCAGTAGAGGAAAAATGAGGTGCGTTTTAGAAACCTTTCCCAATCACATGGTATACCATCTGTTGGGTTTCTCATGCATGGTTTAGCTGTAAGGAGATTCCCTTAAACCTGGAGTGTTGTGATCCATGGAATGAGTAGCTTTAAGTATTGTATTAGAGGGTTGGCTTTTGCTCACCAAAGCTCACCAATCCTCACAGCCTCATGTTTCCAGCCTTATGTCTTATCCAGCTATGCATTTATATGTGGTCAATCTACGTTGCATCACAGCCCGTGAAACAATTTTGTAAGAATTTTTCTCTCTTTCTTTGTCTCTGTGTTTTGTTTTAAAATTTATTTTATAATGGAGTTTAGCTGATTTTCACTGCTGTGTTTGTGCCACTCTGCACACACTTGATTCCCTTATGGAGATATATCAATACATATGTTTTAAGATTCCTACTACTCACATATATTCCTCTGTGGTGAATAGGGTGTGTTGAGGCCAGTTCATTGAGCAAGGTGTAGATCTTGTCTATTACGTATTTGGTTTATTGAATGGTATCTGTGTTAATTTCAAACTCTGATTTTACGCATCACCCCACCTCACCTTTCCCGTTAAGCTGACATGTGTGTTTTCTAAATGTGATACACTCTTCTCCTTTGTAATTCAGTTGTTGTGGAGTCATATTTACATTCCCTCTATGAGTGATATCTTATTATATGTTTCTTTTTCTGTGTGACTTAATTCAAGTAGTATCATCGAAACTCAATCCACTCTTTATGCTTCTACTAGCCTTATTACATTGATTTCATGGTGAAGAGATATTCCATTGTACATAAGTACCACACCTTCTTTATCCATTGTTCTCTTTCCTGGGATATTTAAGGTGTACTGAAGTCGAGGTTCTTGTAAACAGAGCAGCCCTAAACTTTGTTTTGCCTGTGTCTGTTTGATTTTTAGACTTCCCTAGATATACTCCCGTGATTGCAAGTTCCCTATGCTCCATAGCTCTGATTTTTAGATGATTTAGGAACCAGGCTACACTTCTCCAGAGTGCCTCTTCTCAGTTTACACACCGCCCATCAGTGTATAAAGCCTGCCTGTTCTCCATGGCCTGTCCTGCATTTCTGCGTTTTACAATTTTTTCGGATGGCCCTTTTGACTGGTAGGAAATGAGACTTCTTTGGTGTGCAGATTTGCATTGCTTGCTTGCTTGGTTGCCCATAAAGTGCATATGCGTGTTTTCCTGAATATATTCAGGAGAAAATGCATACGCCCTTTTTGGCCAACTGCACCATTTTAGAAATCCTGCCGCCTTGGGCCTTGGGAAGTAGGCAGAGTCCGAACTTTAGATGATTGATGTCGTCAGGGTCAGAAGCACTCACCAACGGCTTCCCTTAGGTTACATTTTAACTGTCATTGATAGATGATGTCAATAAAAATATCTTCTTTTTCAGATTTTTTCCCCTTATACGTTATTGCAAAATATTGAGTGTAGTTCCCTATGCTATACAGTAGTTCCTTGTTGATGATCTACTTTATACATAGCAGTGTGTATGTGTTAATCCCAAACTGTTAATTTATCCCTCCTCCCACTTTCCCCTTTGGTAATAATAAATTATAAGATTTTATACTTCTCAGAAATGGGGGAGCTGAAACAGAGGTATAATTTTCAATGGAAAAGCATTTAAAACAAGATTGAAGCTTTAACTAAGATTATTAGATGTGCATCCTTGGAATGAAATCACTTCATTTCTCTAATATTGACCTGTCAAATAAGAGAAATCTTTTCACTGAACTTGCTTATAATAGAATGATGGAAATATAAAATGGAAGTGTTAGAAACATCTTATTTTACCCGAGCCTTATATACTGTTCTATGTTAATTACAGTTTGGCACACACATCTGTTCATTGAAGTTACAATGTTATCAATTTCTGTTACTGATCCTCCAGAGTGGACCCCAACAAGTATGCCCCTGCCCAGTGTCATTGGAGCCAACAGATCGAGACTGAGTTTGGTTCAGAAGCAAAGGAAACTATATTTTGATCAGAGAATGGAGAGGTGAGAGCATGCGCTACCCCACAGGCTGTGTTGGCCTGCTCTGTAGAGGTCCTGTCAGAGTCAGTGGGAGGGAGGGGACGGAGCTCTCGGGGGCCGGCTTGGATGCAGCTCAGGCTCTATATCGCGGAGCCTGCACAGGGCCCCAGGAGCTGAAGTGTCGACCCAGCCATTCTGCAGTAGGAAAACGGGTCTGAAGTGTCGGGTGTGGCAGCTCTGCATGCGGGAACCTAGGAGCACGTGAAATTAGACAAAGCACAAAGGATAACAAAGGTTAGACTTTATTTTATTGCCCAGATTCTATTTTTATCTCCCAGGGATTTTTAATGGGCTTTGCTGGTGACAAAACCCTCCTCTGCCTTTTGTCCCATTCCTCATTCTTAGAGTACTGAGTGTGCAGACCCCTCTTCTGTAACTGCTGAGTGCTGAGTTGGGAGCCCCCATACCCGGGGGTGAGGGTCAGAACTTCTCCCCAGCAGCCTCCAGGTGAGATTCATTGTCCCCAGAGCTGCTGCCTCCCTGCTCGTCCACCTGAGTACCAGCATTGGAAGTGTTATAGATTCTAATGACCTTTAAGGGTACAGGAGAGGGATGTGCAGAGACACTGTGGGGGCAGGTTTTACCCCACCCCACATTTGTTAGGCCACCTTAGGCTGACCGTTTCTGCCAGCCTAGATGCTCTGACCAGTAGTCTTTGTTTTCTTCAATTAGTCCCCTGAATTAATGTAAAAACAGTACCAGGTGTCAGAGCCTTGCCTGCTCAACTCCCAGTCAGTCCAGGGTCAGTGGTGATCCAGGACCATGATGGACACTGAGTCAACAGCCTTTTGAGGTAGCCAGGAGTCCAGCCGGTCTTATTGGCCACCATCATCATGGTGGCTGTAGGCTTTTCTATGGTGACAGTGTGATATACTGTTCCCCTGCCAAGCTTATTAGCTCCCCTCTGGGTGCAGTAAGTCCTGAAAGCAGTAGTCTACTCTTCTTTTACACACTCTTGTTGTTTTCTGAGAGAAACTCCACGTAAAATGATGGTTACACGAGTCACCATGGGGCCCTGTTGCCCCCGGTTGTCTCTCTGGAGGTTGGAGTTGGAGGGCCTCCTCACTCGAGGTCAGTGTGCTCATGGAGTGAACCTTGCAACCTCAAAGCATGTTTGGTGGTTAGGATCAACACGTGGGGTCCTTTTCCTTTATGAGCGAGGTTGCCTTTCAGGCTGCTGATTTCCAGGTTTTTAGATACTGCCAGTATCTTGGCCAGATGTGGTGGTGGGCCAAGCCCCTTGGTGACCGTAGTTTATCCTACCTGGAATGCATTCTTGCGTTGTTCCTTTTCAAGTGGTCCCAGTTTTTGCACTAATACTCCAATGGCGATTCACCTTTCACCAGGAATGTAAAAGTCAAAGGGTTTAGCTAAATTAGGGAGTTCCAGGTCAAGGGTCTGAATTGGCTGCTCTTTCCATTCTTGAAAGACCACTTCTGGATTCTATTCAAAAGGATCATCATCTTTTCCTTTCAGTGTTTCATATAGAGGCCCAGCTATTAGACTGTAGTTCGGGATCCAGATGCAGCAAACCCCAGCCTCCCCAGGAACTCCTAAGCTGTCTTCTACTTTTAGAAGGGCTAAGGCTGCAAATGGTTTCTTCCCTTTCTTGGGATGGGCTTCTCAGACCTTCTGTGAGAATGAAGCCCAGGCAGGTCACCTTAGTGTGTGATATTTGAGCTTTTTCTTGGACAACTTCTATCCTATATTGGCTTGGTAGTTCAGAGGCCTCCTTAGTAGGGCTGGCAATCAGAATGACGTCTGCATATTGAAGGAGGGTTTCCTTTTCCAGAGGTAGAACTTTTAGGTCTTTAGCTAAGCTTTCCCAAAGATGGTGTGGGAATTTTTGTACCCTTGGGGCGAGACGGCCCAGCAGTATTGTTTTTGCTGTATGCTGAGTCCTGCCACTCACAAGGCAAAATTTCTTGTGACTCTGGGACTAATGGAATACAAAAGAAGGCATCATTGAAGTCTAATACAGAACACCATGTCCTGGTGGTTGGTAGAATGACTAGCAGTGTGTAGGAATTAGGAACTACAGGAGGTATACCCTTGGTGGCATAACTGACTGTCCTGACATCCTTTACTAGGTCCCCAGCAGCCCATTTGTCTCTCGTGGTCAGGCCAATACCAGGATATGGAGCTCACCTGGGAAGGTACCCCACCCCCAGCCCAGCCCATTGGGCTCTCATGGTCAGGCCCCTCCCAAGATAAAGGTCTCACCTGGGCAGGTCAACAGCAGCCCACAAGGCTCTCCTAGTCAGGCCCCTCCCAGGATACAGAGGTACCGTGGCAGGGCTGAGCAAACAGGAACCGTGCACATAACCCTCATTGCAGAGCAACCCCAGCTCACCTGTCTCTCAGAGCTGACACAGAACACCTCAGAGCAGGACTTGAACTAACAAACAGCAGCTCTGACATGTCTGTGACCATGGGCATCACTCTGTAGGGCCTCCCTCTGCCTGGTTTTCCAGAGACTTCCACTGCACCCAGGGCACCATGCTTCTGCCTCCAGCCACCACCTACCCCTCCTCTCCCTGACTTCTGTGTTCCTTTCATTAGGAGAGGATTTTCTTGAAGTTGTCTCCCACTCATGGGCCAGATAAAATGACTAGAAAACAAACCAGAGCTGCAGCCCCTTGTGTATCCAGACTTTCAAGAGCCTACACCTGTTCCTTTGAGCTGGCCGGTTCATCAAGGTCAATTTGCTGCAACTGTGAGCCCCTGAGTAGTGAGGATTGGCTGACCTGTGCAGTCTGACCAATCGGGCCATACCTCCCCAGGTGTGCCTCTTTTGAGGTCAATATAAACACCGCACCAGGCAGCAAGAGCCCCTGCAGCTCTGCCTGACACCATATTCTCTGCCCTGTCATTAGTCTCGGGGCTGGGCTGGTGGGAGGGATTGAGAGGCCACGGCTTTGTGAGAGGCCTAGTGTGAGTTGGGCTCTTCTGGACTTTCTGCAGCAGTTTCCAGGCTGCCACCTGCTAAAGAAGAGGATGTGTCACCTATAACTGCTGCTGGAATTTTTCCCTGGGCAAAGGTGAGGAAGGAAAAAAGCAGTGGGGGCGGGACAGGAGGGGTTTCTCAGGCAGGGAAATGGAAAGCCTCCAGAAGAGCACCCAGGGCCAGGACCATCCTGGCTGTCCTTCAGGCACCAAGTCAGCCGGCATGCTGTCACTTGTGTGGCTCCATGGCCCTTCCTCTAGGCTTTCAAGTCCTTGCACATATTCAGGTGTTTTATCTGGGAAGGGTGGGAACAGTTCAGCAGCAGCTGGCCTGGGGCTCAGCTCACGTTTCCTCACAGAGGCCTCGGCAGAGTACCCCAGCTTTACAATGAGGACGCTTGTTGCGTGGGGGCTGCTGGCTGAATGGGAGATGTTTCCCCACCACTGACCAACTTCAGAATTGTTTACAACTGGAGCAAGTGCCCTGATACAGTTTTCCTCTGTGTAACTGGTGGGTTCTGTTTAGTTTTTTTTTTTTTTTTTTTTTAATTTATTTTTTTTTATTTTGGGTTCTAGGTAGATTTTATTCCTCTTTTTGTTATTTACAGATATAAGCATGGAAATAATGTATTCATATAAATACACGTATGTGAAGGGAAGAACCTTTTTTTCTGTTTTAAATTTTTAATTGTTTTTTAAATTTTGAAATATATTTTAGTTTTTTATACAGCAGGTTTTTATTGGTTATCTATTTTATACATATAAATGTATACATGCCAATCTGAATCTCTCAACTCCTCCCACCACCTCCCCACCACGGCTTTTCCCACTTGATGTCCATATGTTTTTTCTCTACATCTGTTGCTCTATTTCTGCCTTGCAAACTGGTTCATCTGCACAATTTTTCTAGGTTCCACATATATGCATTACTATATAATATTTGTTTTTCTCTTTCTGACATACTTCACTCTCTATGACAGTCTCTATATCCATCGACATCTCTACAAATGATCCAATTTCATTCCTTCTTATGGCTGAGTAATATTCCATTTCATTTATGTACCATCTCTTTATGCATTCGTGTGTCTGTGGACATTTATGTTGCTTCCATTACCTGGCTATTATAGTGATGCAATGAACTTTGTGGTGAAAGTCTCCTCTCGATTTATGGTTTTGTCTGGATATATGCTCAGTAGTGGGATGGCTGGATCATATGGTAATTTATGGTTAGTTGTTAAGGAACCTCCATACTGTTCTCTATAGTGACTGTATCAATTTACATTCCCAACAAGAGTGGAAGAGGTTTCCTTTTCTCCACACCATTTGAGCACTTGTTGTTTGTAGAATTTCTGATAATGCCCATTCTAACAGGTGTGAGGTGATACCTCATTGTTGAGTTTCTTTCTTTGAGCAAGGAGTAGGTCGTCTCTATTACATACTTGGCTTATGGAACGGTATTTGGGCTCATTTCAATCTCTGGTTTTATGCCGCACCCCAACTCAACTTTCCCCTTAAACAAGCATAAAATTGTTTCCTAACTGTGAGACTCTGTTCTGTTTTGTAATTCAGTTCATATGTAGCCAAGTTTACATTCCCTTTATTATTGATACCTTATAATAATTTTCTTTTTCTGTGTGACTAAGTTCACTTAGAATCATTGTACTGAAATCCATTCATTTTGCTTTTACGGGCCTGATTACATTGATATCATTGCTGAGTGATATTTCATTGTACGTAAGTAGCACAATGTCTTTATCCATTTTTTTCTTTCTAGGATATTTAAGTTGTACTGTAGTCGAGGTTGCTGTAAACACAGCAGCCCTAAATATTGGGGTGGCTGTGTCTTCCTCGTTTAATTTTCCTAAGCTACAGGGCCATAAGTGGAAGTGCCCTAGGCTCTGTGGCTTTGATTTTTAGATGTTTGAGGAAACACCATACACTTCTCCAGAGTACCTGTTGGCAATTTACATCTCACCAATCATCATAACAAAGTTCCCTGTTATCCTTGGCCTGTCCTGCCTCTCTGGATTTTACACTTTGTTCAGGCGACCCTTTTAAGCGGTGGGAAGTGAGACTTCATTGTAGTGTGGATTTCCATTGCCGGTTTCCTTGCTTGGCCAAAAAGGGCGTATGTGTTTCTTCCTGAATATATTCAGGAAAAAAACGTATACACCCTTTTTGGCCAAGTGCATCATTGTCGAAGTGCTGCCTCTTTTCCTATGCTTTCAGAGCAATTCCAGTTTACTACATGAAATTGGTTTCCTGCAATTCTGCCTAGCATTCAAGTCCTCTTCACAGCCTTACTTCAATATATTTTTGGATGAAAGTTCTCTTTATAACTGAAGGTTTGTGAATTACAGTGCCCTTAAGCTCCTTTTTTAAACTCGCTTTCTTGTGAGCTGGCCGCAAAATGGCAGAATTGCTTCAGGCACTAATCTGGTTCCAGCAAACCATGCTGAGCCTTTGGTGAATTATTTTTCCAGTTTGGAAATCAGAGTTCAATGTGCCCGTCAAAACACCTAGAGTTAGTTGGTCATTGGTTCTCCCTATCACTGTTTGTCTTGTGCAGAAATTGCAAACTGTGCCAAACAGGAGGTTAAAGGCATGGACTCCCCAAGAGGTGCGAGTGTTAATAAAGCATCTGGAATGGCAAACGCGAGTACCAGCGTGTAAAACCTGAGATGTGTTTTAGAAACTTTTCCTGATCACATGTTGTATCACACTCTGCGTTTCCCATGTATATTTTAGCTGAAAGATGAATCCCTTAAATCTGGAGATTTGGGACCCATGGAATGGGTACCATGGTCTATTAAACAAATATTCGGCATTTGCTCACCAAACCTCTCCAATCCTATCAGCCGCAAGTGTCCTGCCTTATATCTCCCCCAGCTGCGGATATAGATGTGTTAAATCCAGGTTTCATCACAAGCCCTCAATGAATTATTTAAGAAATTCTCTCTATTACAAAGTCTTTGTGTTTCGGTTTTGAAATTTATTTTTATAGTGGGATTTAGCTGATTTTCACTGCTGTGCTTATGCCACTGTACACACACATGATTCTCTTAGAGACACCTATAAATACATGGGTTTTACGTTTCTTCATAGTCAGGTATATTCTTATGCATTGAATACGGGGTGTTGAGTCCTATTCGTTCAGCAAGGAGTAGGACTCTTCTGATATATATTTGGCTTATAAAAAAGTATCTGTACAAATTTCAACCTCTGGTTTTATGCAGCCTCCCAACCCACCATTCCCCTTAAGCAAGCAAAAGTTTATTTTCTAAATGTGAGACTCTGTTGTGTTTTGTAATACAGTTCATGTGTAGTCGTGTTTACATTCCCGATATTAGTGATATCTTATGATGTTTCTTTATCTGTGTGACTTATTTCACTTAGAATCATCATACCTAAATCCACTCATTATGCTGCTACGGGCCTGATGACATTGATTTCACTGCTGACTGACATTCCATTGTACGTAAGTAGCACAATTTCTATATCCATTTTTCTCTTTCTGAGCTATTGAAGTTGTACCGTAGTTGAGGTTCTTGTAAACAGAGCATTCCCAAATTTTAGGGTGGCTGTGGTTTTTGTTTAAATGTTCCTAAACTATAGGACCATAAGAGGAAGTGCCTTACGCTCTGTAGCTTGATTTTTTAGATGTTTCAGGAAACAACATACACTTCTCCAGATTGGCTGTTGGCAATTTACATCCTGAACATCAGCATAACAAAGCTCCCTGTTCTCCATAGGCTGTCCTGCCTTTCTGGTTCATAGAATTTTTCAGATGTCTGTTCTGACCAGTGGGAAGAGAGACTTCATTGTAGTGTGGATTTCCATTGCACGGTTGCTTGGTTGGCCAAAAAGGACGTACGAGTTTTTTCCTGAATATATTCAGGAAAAAAACGCATACACACTTTTTGGCCAAGTACATCAATGTTGAAGTTCTGCCTCTTTTCATATGCTTTAAATGCAATTCCAATGTACCTCCTGAAATCTGTTTCCTGCAATTGTGTCTGGCATTCAACTCATCTTCACAGCCTTATTTCAATATATTTTGGATGATAGTTGTCCTTTATAACTGCACGTTTGTGAAATACAGTAGCCCTAAGTTCCTTTTTCCAAGTCACTTTCTTGTGACCTGGCCGCAAACCGCAGAATTGCTTCAGGCACTAAACTGGTTCCAGCACACCATGCAGAGCATTTGGTGAATTTTTCTTCCTGGTGGGAAATCAGAGTTCAATGTGCCCGTCCAAAGACATAGAGTTAGTCACTCATTGGTTCCCCCGATTCCTGTTCATCTTCCGCAGAATTTGCAAGCTGTGAAAACAGGAGTTTAAAGACACTGACTCTCCAAGTGGGGAGAGTGTTAATAAAGTATGTGGAATGCTGAACCCGAGTACCAGAGGCCCAAAACTGAGATGAGTTTTAGAAACTTTGCCTGATTACATTGTTGACCATACTCTGCGTTTCCCATGCATATTTTAGCTGAATGATGAATCCCTTAAACCTGGAGATTTGGGACCCATAGAATGTGTACCAAGCACTATTACATCAAAGTGTCTGCATTTTCTCACCAAATCTCACCAATTCTATCAGCCACAAGTGTCCAGCCTTACATCTCCCTCAGCTGCAGATGTAGTTGTGGTAAATCCAGGTTTCATCACAAGCCCTAAATGAATTATTTAAGAATTTCTCTCTATTGCACAGTCATTGTGTTTTGTTTTTGAAATTTATTTTTATAGTGGGATTTGTCTGATTTTCACTGCTGTGTTTATGGCACCGTACACACACAGGATTGTCTTACAGAAACATATAAATACATAGGTTTGAAGTTTCTTAGTAGTCAGTTATATTCCAAACCACTAAATAAGGGGTGATGAGTCCATTTCGTTGAGCAAGGGGTAGGTCTTGTATAATACATATTGGCTTATAGAAAGGTATCTGTACTAATTTCAACCCCTGGTTTTATGCAGCCTCGCAATTCAACCTTCCCCTTAGGCAAGCATAGTTCCTTTTGTAAATGTGAGACTCTGTTCTGTTTTGTAATTCAGTTCATGTGTACCCATGTTTACATTCCCAGTATTACTGGAATCTTATGATGTTTCTTTTTCTATGTGACTTATTTCACTTAGAAACATCATACCAAAATCAACTCATTTTGTTCCTATGGGCCAGATGACATGGATTTCATTGCTGAGTGATATTCCATTGTACGTAAGTACCACAACAACTATATCCATTTTTCCCTTTCTGGGCTATTGAAGTTGTACCACAGAAAAGGTTCTTGTAAAGAGAGCAGCCCCAAACTTGGGTGTGGCTGTGTCTTTTTCATTTAATTTTTCCTTATCTATAGGACCATAAATGGAAGTGACCCAGGCTCTGTCACTTGGCTTTTTATATGTTCCAGGAAACACCATACACTTCTGCAGTGTGGCTGGTGGCAACTTACATCCCGTACATTAACATAACAAGTCTGCCAGTTCTCCATGGCCTGTCCGGCCTCTCTGGATTTTACACGTTTTTCCGACGGCCCTTTTGAGCGGTGGGACGTGAGACTTCATTGTAGAGCAGATTTTCATTGCAGGCTTGCTGAGTTGGCCAAAAAGAGCGTATACGTTTTTTTCCTGAATATATTCAGGAAAAAACGCATACGCCCTTTTTGGCCAAGTGCATAATTGTCGAAGTGCTGCCTCTTTTCCTATGCTTTCAGAGCAATTCTAATCTACCACCTGATATCTGTTTTCTGCAATTCTGCCCCGTGTTCAAATCCTCTTCCCAGCCTTCCTTCAGTAAATTTTTGGATGATAGGGGTCATTTGTATCTCTGCAGGATTGTGAATTACAGTGCCCCTAAGCTCCTTTGTTCAACTCGCTTTCTTGTGAGCTGACCGCAAAACCAAAGAATTGCTTCAGGCCTTAATCTGGTTCCGGCATGGCACGCTGAGCCTTTGGTGAATACTTATTCCTGGTGGGAAATCAGAGCACAATGTGCCCGTCCAAAGACATAGAGTTAGTTGCTCATTGGTTCTCCATATTCCTGTTCATCTTCTGCAGAAATTGCAAAGTTTGCCAAACGAGAGGTTAAAGGCACTGACTCTCCAAGTGGGGAGACACTTAATAAACCATCTGGAATTGTGAACCCGATTACCAGGGGCTGAAAATTCAGATGAGTTTTAGAAATTTTGCTTGGTCACTTTGTGGACCGTATTCTGGGTTCTCCATGCATATTTTAGCTGAAGGATAAATCCCTTAAACCTGGAGATTTGGGACCATGGAATGAGTACCATGCACTATTACATGAAAGGGTTTGTATTCGCTCACCAAACCTCACCAATTTTAACACCCCCAAGCGTCCAGCCTTATATCTCCCCCACCTGTTGATGTAGAGGTGGTAAATCCAAGTTTGATGGAAGCTCTGAAGTATTTAACAATTTCTTTCTATTTCACAGTCTTTGTGTTTTGTTTTTAAAATTCATTTTTATAATGGGATTTACCTTATATTCACTGCTGTGTCTATGCTGTTGTACACACACATGATTCTCTTATGGAGACCTATAAATATATGGGTTTTAAGTTTCTTTATACTCAGGTATATTCCTAGGCATTGATTAAGGGGTGTTGAGTCCATTTCGTTGAGCAAGGAGTATGTCTTGTCTAATATATACTTAGCTTATGGAACGGTATCTGTACTAATGTCAACCTCTGGTTTTAGGCAGCCTCCCCACTCTCCTTTCCCCTTAAGCAAGCATAAGTTTCTTTTGTAAATGTGAGACTCTTTTGTGTTTTGTAATGCAGTTCATGCGTAGCCGTGTTTACATTCCCAGTATTAGTGATATCTTATGATGTTTCTTTTTCTGTGTGACTTATTTCACTTAGAACCATCATACCTAAATCCACTCATTTATGCTGCTACTGTCCCGATGCCATTGATTTTATTGTTGAGTGATATTCCATTGTAGGTAAGTACCACAACTTCTATATCCATTTTTCTCTTTCTGGGCTATTGAAGTTGTACCCTAGTCAAGGTTCTCGTAAACAGAGCAACCCCCAACTTTGGTGTGGCCTTGTTTTTTTCATTTAAAATTTCCGAATCTATAGCACCATAAATGTAATTGCCCTAGGCTCTCTAGCTTGGTTTTTCTTTGTTAAAGGAAACACCATACACTTCTCCAGAGTGGTTGTTGGCAATTTACATCCCACTCATCAGCATAACAAGGCGGCTGGTTCTCCATGTCATGTCCTGCCTTTCTGGATTTTACAATTTTTTCGGACGGCCCATTTGAGCTGTGGGAAGTGAGACTTCATCGTAGTGCAGATTTCCATTTCTGGCTTGCTGGTTGGCCAAAAAGGTCATTTGCGTTTTTTCCCGAATATATTCAGGAAAAAACGCATACACCCTTTTTGGTCAAGTGCATCATTATCGAAGTGCTCCCTCTTTTCCTATGCTTTCAGAGCAATTCTTATCTACCACCTGATATCTGTTTTCTGCAATTTTGCCTCGTGTTCAAGTCCTCTTCACAACCTTCCTTCAATAAATTTTTGGATGACAGGGGTCATTTGTAAATCTTCACGATTGTGAATTACAGTGCCCCTAAGCTCCTTTGTTCAACTCGCTTTCTTGTTAGCTGACTGCAAAACCCAAGAATTGCTTCTGGCCCTAATTTGGTTCTGGCATGGCACACTGAGCCTTTGGTGAATTCTTATTTCTTTTGGGAAATCAGAGTACAATGTGCCCGTCCAAACACATAGAGTTAGTCGCTCATTGGTTCTCCATATTCCTGTTCATCTTCTGCAGAAATTGCAAAGTGTACCAAACAAGAAGTTAAAGGCACTGACTGTCCAAGTTGGGAGAGTGTTAATAAAGCATCTGGAATGGCGAACCCAAGTACCAGGGGGTGAAAATTGAGATGAGTTTTAGAAATTTTGCCTGGTCACTTGTTGGACCATATTCTGGGTTTTTCATGCATATTTTAGCTGAGGGATTAATACCTTAAACCTGAAGATTTGGGACCCATGGAATGGGTACCATGCACTATTCCATGAAAGGGTCTGCATTCGCTCACCAAACCTCACCAATCCTTTCAGCCCCAAGTGTCCAGCCTTATATCTCCCTCAGCTTTGGATGTAGAGGTGGTAAATCCAACTTCAATGTAAGCCCAGAATGAATAATTTAAGAATTTCTCTCTATTTCACAGTCTTTGTGTTTTGTTTTTAAAATTTATCTTTATAATGGGCTTTAGCTTATTTTCACTGCTGTGTTTATGCAGTTGTACACACACATGATTTTCTTACGGAGACCTATAAATATATGGGTTTTAAGTTTCTTCGTACTCAGGTATATTCCTAGGCCTTGAATAAGGGGTGTCGAATCCATTTCGTTGAGCAAGGAGTAGGTCTTGTCTAATATATGCTTAGCTTATGGAATGGTATCTGTACTAATGTCAACCTCTGGTTTTATGCAGCCCCCCCACTCTCCTTTCCCCTTAAGCAAGCATAAGTTTCTTTTGTAAATGTGAGACTGTTTTGTTTTGTAGTACTGCTTAACGTACAGCAATAGATTTGGGTTAGAGTACGTGAGAGGGAATGGGTTATTTTTGGTGTATGTTTTAGGATTAGGGCAATGGTTCGAGGGTAAGGCTTCGGGAGAGTGTCAGTGTTAGGGTTCGAGTTAGGGTTAGGGTTAGCGCACGGTGAGTATTTAGGGCACTGTTGAGAGTAAGGCTTCAGGTGAAGGTCAGGGTTAGGTTTTAGTTTAGGGTTAGCGTTAGGGAATGGGGAGTGTTTAGGGTACAGTTGAGAGTATGGCAACAGTTTAGGGTTAGTGTACGTGCTAGGGCATGGGTTAGTGTTGGTGTACTGATTAAGATTAGGGCAAGGGTGAGGGTAAGGCTTTGGTTCAGGGTCAGCGTTAGAGTTCGTGTTAGGGTTAGGGTTAGGGAATGGGAAGGGTTTAGGGTACAGGTGAGGGTACAGCAACGGTTTAGGGTTAGGGTAGGTGTGAGGGTATGGGTTAATGTTGGTGTACACATTAAGATTAGGGCACGGGTGAGGGTATGGCTTCAGGTGAGGGTCATGATTAGGGTTCAGGTTAGGGTTAGGATTAGGGAATGGGGAGGGACTAGGGTACAGGTTAGGGGACAGCAACAGTTTAGGGTTAGAGTACGAGTGAGGGCACTGGTTAGTGTTGGTTTACGGGTTAGGATTTGGACACGGGTGAGGGTAATGCTTCGGGTGAGTGTCAGGTTAAGCGTTCGGGTTCGGGTTAGATCTAGGTAATACGGAGGGATTAGAGTACAGGTTATGGTACAGCAACGGTTTAGGGTTAGCGTATGTTTGAGGGCATGGGTCAGTGTTTGTGTACGAGTTAGGATTAGGGTACGAGTGAGGGTAAGGCTTCAGCTGAGGTTCAGTGTTAGGGTTGGAGTTAGTGTTAGGGAACAGGAAGAATTTAGGGTACAGGTTAGGTTACAAGAACGGTTTAGGGTTAGCGTACATGTGAGGGCATCATTTAGTGTTGTTTTACTGCTTAAGATTATAGAACAGGTGAGGGTAAGGCTTCGGGTGAGGGTCATAGTTACGTTACAGGTTAGGGTTAGGTTTAGGTAATGGCGTGGGATTAGAGTACAGGTTAGGATACTGCAGCGGTTTAGGATTAGCATACCTGTGAGGGCACGGGTTAGTGTTGGTGTACTGGATAATTTTAAGGCACGGGTGAGAATAAGGCTTCAGATGAGGGTCATTGTTAGAGTTCAGGTTAGGGTTAGATAATGGGGAAGGATGAGGGTACAGATTACTGTACGGAAATGGTTTAGGGTTAGCGTACGTGTGAGACCACGTGTTAGTTTTCGTGTATTGTTTAAGATTAGGGCACGGGTGAGGATAAGGCTTTGAGTGAGGGTCAGGTTCAGGGTTTGGTTTAGGGTTAGGGTTAGGGAATTGGGAGGGTTTAGGGTACAGGTTAGGGAACTTGAACATCTTAGCGTTAGCGTACGTGTGAGGGCATGGGTTAGTGTTGGTGTACTGGTTAAGATTAGGGCACGGGTAAGGATAAGGCTTCGGGTGAGGGTCAGGGTTAGGGTTCGGATTAGGGTTAGGTTTAGGGAATGGTGAAGGTTTAGGGAAAAGGTTAGACTACGGCAACGGTTTAGCTTTAGTGTACGTGTGAAGGCAGGGTTTAGTGTTGTACTGGTTAAGATTGGGGCACGAGTGAGGGTAAGGCTTCGGGTGAGCGTCAAGGATAGGGTTCTGGTTAGGGTTAGGGTTAGGGAATGAGGAGGGATTAAGGTACAGGTTAGGGTACGGCTGCTGATTAACGTTAGCACAAGTGTGAGGACACGGGTTAGTGTTGGTGTACTGGTTAAGATTAGGGCACGAGTCAGTGTAAGGCTTAGGGTAAGGATCAAGTTAAGGGTTTGGGTTAGGGTTAGGGTTAGGGAATGGGGTGGGATCAGGGTACAGGTTAGGGTATGGAAACGGATTTGGGTTATCGTAGGTTTGGGGGCACAGGTTAGTGTTCCTGTACTGGTTAAGATTAGGGCACAGGTGAGTGTAAGGCTTCAGGTGAGGGTCAGGGTTAGGGTTCGGGTTCTGGTTAGGGTTAGGGAATGGGGAGAGATTACAGTACAGTTTAGGGTACGACAATGGTTACGGGTTCGTGTAGGTGTGAGGGCACGGTTTAGTATTGGTGTACTGGTTAAGATTAGGGCATGGGTTAGGGTAAGGCTCCAGATCAGGGTCAGGGATAGGGTTCGGGTTAGGGTAAGGGTTAGGGAATGGGGTGGGATTAGGGTACAGGGTAGGGTGCGACAACGGTTTAGGGTTATCGTACGTTAGAGGGCACAAGTTAGTGTTTATGTACTGGTTAATATTAGGGCACAGGTGAGGGTAAGGCTTCACGTGAGGTTCAAGGTTAGGGTTCGGGTTAGGGTTAGGGTTAGGGAATGGGGAGGGATTAGGGTATAGGTTAGGGTACTGCAACAGTTTAGGGTTAGCATAAATGTGAGGGCACAGGTTAGTGTTTGTGTACTGGTTAAGATTAGGGCCCGGATGAGGGTAAGGCTTCGGGTGAGGGTCTGGGTTAGGGTTCGGGTTAGGGTTACTGTTAGGGAATGGGGAGGGATTAGGGTACAGGTTACTGTACAGCAGAGATTTAGGGTGAGCGTACGTGTGAGGACACGGTTTAGTATTTGTTTCCTGGTTAAGATAAGGGCATGGGTGAGTGTAAGGCTTCATGTGATGGTCACCATAAGCGTTCGGGTTAGGGTTATGGTTAGGGAATGGGGAGGGATTAGGGTATAGGTTAGTGTACTGCAATGCTTTAGGATTAGCGTACATGTTAGGGCACAGGTTAGTGTGTGATTAATGGTTAAGATTAGGGCCCGGGTGAGGGTTAGGCTCCTAGTGAGTGACAAGGTTAGGTTTCAGGTTAGGGTTAGGGTTAGGGAATGGGGAGGGATTAGGGTACGGCAACGGTTCAGGGTTAGCCTACGTTGGAGGGCATGGGTTAGTGTTGATGAACTGGTTAAAATTAGGACACGGGTGAGGGTAAGGCTTCGGGCGAGGGTCAGGGTTAGGATTCGGATTAGGGTTAGGGTTAGGGAATTGAGAGGGATTAGGGTACAGGTTAGGGTACGACAAGGTTTAAGGGTTAGCTTATGTGTGAGGGCACAAATTAGTGCTGGTGTCCTGGTGAAAATTTGGGCATGGGTGAGGGTAAGGCTTCAGGTGAGGGTCAGGGTTAGGATTCGGGTTAGGGTTAGGGTTAGGGAATGGGGAGGCATTAGGGTACAGTTTAGGGTACGACAACACTTAAGGGTTAGTGTACGTGTGAGGGCACGGTTTAGTGTTGGTGTTCTGCTTAAGATTAGGTCACGAGTGAGGTTAAGGCTTCGGGTGAGTGTCAGGGTTAGGATTCGGGTTAGGGTTAGGGTTAGGGAGTGGGGAGGGAATAGGGTACAGTTTAGGGTATGACAACGCTTAAGGTTTAGCGTACGTGTGAGGGCACAAGTTAGTGGTAGTGTACTGGTTACGTTTAGGAAACGGGTGAGGGTAAGGCCTCGGAAGAGGGTCACGTTTAGGGTTTGGGTTAGGGTTAGGGTTAGGGAATGGGGATTGATTAGGGTACAGGTTAGGGTACGGCAACGGTTTAGGGTTAACCTACGTTGGAGGGCATGGGTTAGTGTTGATGAACTGGTTAAAATTTGGACACGGGTGAGGGTAAGGCTTCGGGTGAGGGTCAGGTTTAGGATTCGGATTAGGGTTAGGGTTAGGGAATGGAGAGGGATTAGGGTACAGGTTAGGGTACGACAAGGTTTAAGGGTTAGCGTACGTGTGAGGGCACAAATTAGTGCTGGTGTCCTGGTTAAGATTAGGGCATGGGTGAGAGTAAGGCTTCAGGTGAGGGTCAGGGTTAGTATTCGGATTAGGGTTAGGGTTAGGGAATGGGGAGGGTTTAGGTTACAGTTTAGGGTACGACAATGCTTAAGGGTTAGCGTACGTGTGAGGGCAAGAGTTAGTGTTAGTGTCCTCGTTAAGATTAGGGAATGGGTGAAGGTAAGGCTTCGGGTGAGGGTCAGGGATAGGATTCGGGTTAGGGTTAGGGTTTGGGAATGGGGAGGGATTAGGGTACAGTTTAGGGTATGACAACGCTTAAGGTTTAGCGTACGTGTGAGGGCACGAGTTAGTGTTGGTGTACTAGTTAAGATTAGGGCACGGGTAAGAGCAAGGCTTCGGGTGAGGGTCAGGGATAGGATTCCGATTAGGGTTAGGGTTAGGGAATGGGGAGGGATTAGGGTATAGTTCAGGGTACGACAGAACTTAAGGGTTAGCGTTCGTGTGAGCGCACGAGTTAGTGTTGGTGTCCTGGATAAGATTAGGTTACGGGTGAGTGTAAGGATACGGATGAGGGTCAGGGTTAGCATTCGGGTTAGGGTTAGGGTTAGTGAATGAGGAGGGATTAGGGTACAGTTTAGGGTACGACAGTGCTTAAGGGTTAGCGTTCGTGTGAGGGCACGAGTTAGTGTTGGTGTCCTGGTTAAGATTAGGGCACGGGTGAGGGTAAAGTTTCGGGTCAGTGTCAAGGTTAGGTTTCGGGTTAGGGTTAGGGTTAGGGAATGGGGAGGGATTAGGGTACAGGTTAGGGTACGACAACGCTTAAGGGTTAGCGTACGTGTGAGGGCACGAATTAGTGTTGGTGTCCTGGTTAAGATTAGGGCAAGGGTGAGGGTAACGCTTCGGGTGAGGGTCAGGGTTAGGATTCGGATTAGTGTTAGGGTTAGGGAATGGGGAGGGATTAGGGAACAGGTTAGTGTATGGCAACGGTTTAGGGGTATCCTACGTTGGAGGGTATGGGTTAGTGTTGATGTACTGTTTAAAATTAGGACACGGGTGAGGGTAAAGTTTCGGGTGAGTGTCAGGGTTAGGTTTTGGGTTAGGGTTAGGGAATGGAGAGGGTTACGGTACAGGTTAGGTTACGGATGCGGTTTAAGGTTAGCGTACGTGTGAGGGCACGGTTTAGTGTTGGTGTTCTGGTTAAGATTAGGTCACAGGTGAGTGTAAGGCTTCGGTTGAGGGTCAGGGTTAGGATTCGGTTTAGGGTTAGGGTTTGGAATAGGGAGGGATTAGGGTACAGGTTAGGGTACGACAGTGCTTAAGGGTTAGCATTCGTCTGAGGGCATGAGTTAGTGTTGGTGTCCTGGTTAAGTTTAGGGCATGAGTGAGTGTAAGGCTTCGGGTGAGGGTCAGGGTTAGGATTCGGGTTAGGGTTAGGATTAGGAAATGGGGCGGGATTAGGGTACAGTTTAGGGTACAGCAACGGATTAGGGTTAGCCTACGTGGGAGGGCATGGGCTAGTGTTGATGTACTGGTTAAAATTAGGACACGGGTGAGGGTAAAGTTTCGGGTGAGTGTCAGGGTTAGGTATCGGGTTAGGGTTATGGTTAGGGAATGGAGAGGGATCAGGGTACAGGTTAGGTTATGCTGCGGTTTAGGGTTAGCGTACATGTGAGGGCACGGTTTAGTTTTGGTGTTCTGGTTAATATTAGGTCACGGGTGAGGGTAAGGCTTGGGGTGAGGGTCATTGTTAGGATTAGGGTTAGGGAATGGGGAGGGATTAAGGTACAGGTTAGGGTACGACAACACTTAAGCGTTAGCGTACGTGTGAGGGCACGAAATAGTGTTGGTGACCTGGTTAAGATTAGGGCACGGGTGAGGGTAAGGCTTCGGGTGAGGTTCAGGGTTAGGAGTCGTGTTAGGGTTAGGGTTATGGAATGGGGAGCGATTAGGGTACAGTTTAGGGTACGACAGTGCTTAAGGGTTAGCGTTCGTGTGAGGGCACGAGTTAGTGTTGGTGTCCTGGTTATGCTTAGGGCACGGGTGAGGGTAACGCTTCGGGTGAGGGTCAGGGTTAGGATTCGGGTTAGGGTTAGAGTTGGGGAATGGGGATTGATTAGGGTACAGGTTAGGGTACGGCAACGGTTTAGGCTCAGCCTACGTTGGAGAGCATGGGTTAGTGTTGATGTACCGGTTAAAATTAGGACACGGGTGAGGGAAAAGTTTCGGGTGAATGTCAGAGATAGGTTTCGGTTTTGGGTTAGGGTTAGGGAATGGAGAGGGATTAGGGTACAGGTTAGGTTACGGCTGCGGTTTAGGGTTAGCGTACGTGTGAGGGCACGAGTTAGTGTTGGTGTCCTGGTCAAAATTAGGGCACGGGTGAGGGTAAGGCTTCGGGTGGGGGTCAGGGTTAGGATTCGGGTTAGGGTTAGGGTTAGGGAATGGGGAGGGATTAGGGTACCGTTTAGGGTACAACAGTGCTTAAAAGTTAGCGTACGTGTGAGGGTAAGAGTTAGTGTTGGTGTCCTGGTTAAGATTAGGGCACGGGTGAGGGTAACGCTTCGGGTGAGTGTCAGCGTTAGGATTCGGGATAGGGTTAGGGTTAGGGAATGGGGAGGGATTAGGCTACAGGTTAGTGTATGACAACACTTAAGGGTTAGTGTACGTGTGAGGGCACGAATTAGTGTTTGTGTCCTGGTTAAGATTACGGCATGAATGAGGGTAAGGCTTCGGGTGAGATTCAGGGTTAGGAGTCGTGTTAGGGTTAGGGTTATGGAATGGGGAGGGATTAGGGTACAGTTTAGGGTACGACAGTGCTTAAGGGTTAGCGTTCATGTGAGGGCACGAGTTAGTGTTGGTGTCCTCGTTAAGATTAGGGCACGGGCGAGGGTAAGGTTTCGGGTGAGGGTCAGGGTTAGGATTCGGGTTAGGGTTAGGGTTAGGGAATGGGGAGGGATCAGGGAACAGGTTAGGGTACGACAGTGCTTAAGGGTTAGAGTTCGTTTGAGGGCATGGGTTAGTGTTGGTGTCCTGGTTAAGATTAGGGCACGGGTTAGGGTAAGGCTTCGAGTGAGGGTCAGGGTTAGGAGTCGTGTTAGGTTTAGGGTTATGGAATGGGGAGGGATTAGGGTACAGTTTAGGTTACGACATTGCTGAAGGGTTAGAGTTCATTTGAGGGCACGAGTTAGTGTTGGTTTCCTGGTTGAGATTAGGGCACGGGTGAGGGTAAGGCTTCGGGTGAGGGTCAGGGTTAGGATTCGGGGTAGGGTTAGGGTTAGGGAATGGGGAGGGATAAGGCTACAGGTTAGGGTACGACAACACTTAAAAGTTAGCGCACGTGTGAGGGCACGAATTAGTGTTGGTGTCCTGGTTAAGATTAGGGCACCGCTTAGGGTAAGGCTTCGGGTGAGTGTCAGTGTTAGGAGTCGTGTTAGGGTTAGGGTTATGGAATGGGGAGGGATTAGGGTACAGTTTAGGGTACGACAGTGCTTAAGGGTTAGCGTTCGTGTGAGGGCACGAGTTAGTGTTGGTGTCCTGGTTAAGATTAGGGCACGGGTGAGGGTAAAGTTTCGGGTCAGTGTCAAGGTTAGGTTTCGGGTTAGGGTTAGGGTTAGGGAATGGGGAGGGATTAGGGTACAGGTTAGGGTACGACAACACTTAAGGGTTAGCGTACGTGTGAGGGCACGAATTAGTGTTGGTGTCCTGGTTAAGATTAGGGCAAGGGTGAGGGTAACACTTCGGGTGAGGGTCAGGGTTAGGATTCGGATTAGTGTTAGGGTTAGGGAATGGGGAGGGATTAGGGAACAGGTTAGTGTATGGCAACGGTTTAGGGGTATCCTACGTTGGAGGGTATGGGTTAGTGTTGATGTACTGTTTAAAATTAGGACATGGGTGAGGGTAAAGTTTCGGGTGAGTGTCAGGGTTAGGTTTTGGGTTAGGGTTAGGGAATGGAGAGGGTTACGGTACAGGTTAGGTTACGGATGCAGTTTAAGGTTAGCGTTACGTGTGAGGGCACGGTTTAGTATTGGTGTTCTGGTTAAGATTAGGTCACAGGTGAGTGTAAGGCTTCGGTTGAGGGTCAGGGTTAGGATTCGGTTTAGGGTTAGGGTTTGGGAATAGGGAGGGATTAGGGTACAGGTTAGGGTACGACAGTGCTTAAGGGTTAGCATTCGTCTGAGGGCATGAGTTAGTGTTGGTGTCCTGGTTAAGTTTAGGGCATGAGTGAGTGTAAGGCTTCGGGTGAGGGTCAGGGTTAGGATTCGGGTTAGGGTTAGGATTAGGAAATGGGGCGGGATTAGGGTACAGTTTAGGGTACGGCAACGGATTAGGGTTAGCCTACGTGGGAGGGCATGGGCTAGTGTTGATGTACTGGTTAAAATTAGGACACGGGTGAGGGTAAAGTTTCGGGTGAGTGTCAGGGTTAGGTATCGGGTTAGGGTTATGGTTAGGGAATGGAGAGGGATCAGGGTACAGGTTAGGTTATGCTGCGGTTTAGGGTTAGCGTACGTGTGAGGGCACGGTTTAGTTTTGGTGTTCTGGTTAATATTAGGTCACGGGTGAGGGTAAGGCTTCGGGTGAGGGTCATTGTTAGGATTAGGGTTAGGGTTAGGGTTAGGGAATGGGGAGGGATTAGGGTACAGGTTAGGGTCCGACAACACTTAAGCGTTAGCATACGTGTGAGGGCACGAAAGAGTGTTGGTGACCTGGTTAAGATTAGGGCACAGGTGAGGGTAAGGCTTCGGGTGAGGTTCAGGGTTAGGAGTCGTGTTAGGGTTAGGGTTATGGAATGGGGAGCGATTAGGGTACAGTTTAGGGTACGACAGTGCTTAAGGGTTAGCGTTCGTGTGAGGGCACGAGTTAGTGTTGGTGTCCTGGTTATGCTTAGGGCACGGGTGAGGGTAACGCTTCAGGTGAGGGTCAGGGTTAGGATTCGGGTTAGGGTTAGGGTTAGGGAATGGGGATTGATTAGGGTACAGGTTAGGGTACGGCAACGGTTTAGGGTCAGCCTACGTTGGAGAGCATGGGTTAGTGTTGATGTACTGGTTAAAATTAGGACACGGGTGAGGGTAAAGTTTCGGGTGAATGTCAGAGATAGGTTTCGGTTTTGGGTTAGGGTTAGGGGATGGAGAGGGATTAGGGTACAGGTTAGGTTACGGCTGCGGTTTAGGGTTAGCGTACGTGTGAGGGCACGAGTTAGTGTTGGTGTCCTGGTTAAGATTAGGGCACGGGTGAGGGTAACGCTTCGGGTGAGTGTCAGCATTAGGATTCGGGATAGGGTTAGGGTTAGGGAATGGGGAGGGATTAGGCTACAGGTTAGGGTATGACAACACTTAAGGGTTAGTGTATGTGTGAGGGCACGAATTAGTGTTTGTGTCCTGGTTAAGATTACGGCATGAATGAGGGTAAGGCTTCGGGTGAGATTCAGGGTTAGGAGTCGTGTTAGGGTTAGGGTTATGGAATGGGGAGGGATTAGGGTACAGTTTAGGGTACGACAGTGCTTAAGGGTTAGCGTTCATGTGAGGGCACGAGTTAGTGTTGGTGTCCTCGTTAAGATTAGGGCACGGGTGAGGGTAAGGTTTCGGGTGAGGGTCAGGGTTAGGATTCGGGTTAGGGTTAGGGTTAGGGAATGGGGAGGGATCAGGGAACAGGTTAGGGTACGACAGTGCTTAAGGGTTAGCGTTCGTGTGAGGGCACGAGTTAGTGTTGGTGTCCTGGTTAAGATTAGGGCACGGGTGAGGGTAAAGTTTCGGGTCAGTGTCAAGGTTAGGTTTCGGGTTAGGGTTAGGGTTAGGGAATGGGGAGGGATTAGGGTACAGGTTAGGGTACGACAACGCTTAAGGGTTAGCGTACGTGTGAGGGCACGAATTAGTGTTGGTGTCCTGGTTAAGATTAGGGCAAGGGTGAGGGTAACGCTTCGGGTGAGGGTCAGGGTTAGGATTCGGATTAGTGTTAGGGTTAGGGAATGGGGAGGGATTAGGGAACAGGTTAGTGTATGGCAACGGTTTAGGGGTATCCTACGTTGGAGGGTATGGGTTAGTGTTGATGTACTGTTTAAAATTAGGACACGGGTGAGGGTAAAGTTTCGGGTGAGTGTCAGGGTTAGGTTTTGGGTTAGGGTTAGGGAATGGAGAGGGTTACGGTACAGGTTAGGTTACGGATGCGGTTTAAGGTTAGCGTTACGTGTGAGGGCACGGTTTAGTGTTGGTGTTCTGGTTAAGATTAGGTCACAGGTGAGTGTAAGGCTTCGGTTGAGGGTCAGGGTTAGGATTCGGTTTAGGGTTAGGGTTTGGGAATAGGGAGGGATTAGGGTACAGGTTAGGGTACGACAGTGCTTAAGGGTTAGCATTCGTCTGAGGGCATGAGTTAGTGTTGGTGTCCTGGTTAAGTTTAGGGCATGAGTGAGTGTAAGGTTTCGGGTGAGGGTCAGGGTTAGGATTCGGGTTAGGGTTAGGATTAGGAAATGGGGCGGGATTAGGGTACAGTTTAGGGTACGGCAACGGATTAGGGTTAGCCAACGTGGGAGGGCATGGGCTAGTGTTGATGTACTGGTTAAAATTAGGACACGGGTGAGGGTAAAGTTTCGGGTGAGTGTCAGGGTTAGGTATCGGGTTAGGGTTATGGTTAGGGAATGGAGAGGGATCAGGGTACAGGTTAGGTTATGCTGCGGTTTAGGGTTAGCATACGTGTGAGGGCACGAAATAGTGTTGGTGACCTGGTTAAGATTAGGGCACGGGTGAGGGTAAGGCTTCGGGTGAGGTTCAGGGTTAGGAGTCGTGTTAGGGTTAGGGTTATGGAATGGGGAGCGATTAGGGTACAGTTTAGGGTACGACAGTGATTAAGGGTTAGCGTTCGTGTGAGGGCACGAGTTAGTGTTGGTGTCCTGGTTATGCTTAGGGCACGGGTGAGGGTAACGCTTCGGGTGAGGGTCAGGGTTAGGATTCGGGTTAGGGTTAGGGTTAGGGAATGGGGATTGATTAGGGTACAGGTTACGGTACGGCAACGGTTTAGGGTCAGCCTACGTTGGAGAGCATGGGTTAGTGTTGATGTACCGGTTAAAATTAGGACACGGGTGAGGGTAAAGTTTCGGGTGAATGTCAGAGATAGGTTTCGGTTTTGGGTTAGGGTTAGGGGATGGAGAGGGATTAGGGTACAGGTTAGGTTACGGCTGCGGTTTAGGGTTAGCGTACGTGTGAGGGCACGAGTTAGTGTTGGTGTCGTGGTCAAAATTAGGGCACGGGTGAGGGTAAGGCTTCGGGTGTGGGTCAGGGTTAGGATTCGGGTTAGGGTTAGGGTTAGGGAATGGGGAGGGATTAGGGTACCGTTTAGGGTACAACAGTGCTTAAAAGTTAGCGTACGTGTGAGGGTAAGAGTTAGTGTTGGTGTCCTGATTAAGGTTAGGGCACGGGTTAGGGTAACGCTTCGGGTGAGTGTCAGCGTTAGGATTCGGGATAGGGTTAGGGTTAGGGAATGGGGAGGGATTAGGCTACAGGTTAGGGTATGACAACACTTAAGGGTTAGTGTACGTGTGAGGGCACGAATTAGTGTTTGTGTCCTGGTTAAGATTACGGCATGAATGAGGGTAAGGCTTCGGGTGAGATTCAGGGTTAGGAGTCGTGTTAGGGTTAGGGTTATGGAATGGGGAGGGATTAGGGTACAGTTTAGGGTACGACAGTGCTTAAGCGTTAGAGTTCATTTGAGGGCACGAGTTAGTGTTGGTTTCCTGGTTGAGATTAGGGCATGAGTGAGGGTAAGGCTTCGGGTGAGGGTCAGGGTTAGGATTCGGGGTAGGGTTAGGGTTAGGGAATGGGGAGGGATAAGGCTACAGGTTAGGGTACGACAACACTTAAGACTTAGCGCACGTGTGAGGGCACGAATTAGTGTTGGTGTCCTGGTTAAGATTAGGGCACCGCTTAGGGTAAGGCTTCGGGTGAGTGTCAGTGTTAGGAGTCGTGTTAGGGTTAGGGTTATGGTATGGGGAGGGATTAGGGTACAGTTTAGGGTACGACAGTGCTTAAGGGTTAGCGTTCGTGTGAGGGCACGAGTTAGTGTTGGTGTCCTGGTTAAGATTAGGGCACGGGTGAGGGTAAAGTTTCGGGTCAGTGTCAAGGTTAGGTTTCGGGTTAGGGTTAGGGTTAGGGAATGGGGAGGGATTAGGGTACAGGTTAGGGTACGACAACGCTTAAGGGTTAGCGTACGTGTGAGGGCACGAATTAGTGTTGGTGTGCTGGTTAAGATTAGGGCAAGGGTGAGGGTAACGCTTCGGGTGAGGGTCAGGGTTAGGATTCGTATTAGTGTTAGGGTTAGGAAATGGGGAGGGACTAGGGAACAGGTTAGTGTATGGCAACGGTTTAGGAGTATCCTACGTTGGAGGGTATGGGTTAGTGTTGATGTACTGTTTAAAATTAGGACACGGGTGAGGGTAAAGTTTCGGGTGAGTGTCAGGGTTAGGTTTTGGGTTAGGGTTAGGGTTAGGGAATGGAGAGGGTTACGGTACAGGTTAGGTTACGGATGCGGTTTAAGGTTAGCGTACGTGTGAGGGCACGGTTTAGTGTTGGTGTTCTGGTTAAGATTAGGTCACAGGAGAGTGTAAGGCTTCGGTTGAGGGTCAGGGTTAGGATTCGGTTTAGGGTCAGGGTTTGGGAATAGGGAGGGATTAGGGTACAGGTTAGGGTACGACAGTGCTTAAGGGTTAGCATTCGTCTGAGGGCACGAGTTAGTGTTGGTGTCCTGGTTAAGTTTAGGGCATGAGTGAGTGTAAGGCTTCGGGTGAGGGTCAGGGTTAGGATTCGGGTTAGGGTTAGGATTAGGAAATGGGGCGGGATTAGGGTACAGTTTAGGGTACGGCAACGGATTAGGGTTAGCCTACGGGGGAGGGCATGGGCTAGTGTTGATGTACTGATTAAAATTAGGACACGGGTGAGGGTAAAGTTTCGGGTGAGTGTCAGGGTTAGGTATCGGGTTAGGGTTATGGTTAGGGAATGGAGAGGGATCAGGGTACAGGTTAGGTTATGCTGCGGTTTAGGGTTAGCGTACATGTGAGGGCACGGTTTAGTTTTGGTGTTCTGGTTAATATTAGGTCACGGGTGAGGGTAAGGCTTCGGGTGAGGGTCATTGTTAGGATTAGGGTTAGGGTTAGGGAATGGGGAGGGATTAAGGTACAGGTTAGGGTACGACAACACTTAAGCTTTAGCGTACGTGTGAGGGCACGAAATAGTGTTGGTGACCTGGTTAAGATTAGGGCACGGGTGAGGGTAAGGCTTCGGGTGAGGTTCAGGGTTAGGAGTCGTGTTAGGGTTAGGGTTATGGAATGGGGAGCGATTAGGGTACAGTTTAGGGTACGACAGTGCTTAAGGGTTAGCGTTCGTGTGAGGGCACGAGTTAGTGTTGGTGTCCTGGTTATGCTTAGGGCACGGGTGAGGGTAACGCTTCGGGTGAGGGTCAGGGTTAGGATTCGGGTTAGGGTTAGGGTTAGGGAATGGGGATTGATTAGGGTACAGGTTAGGGTACGGCAACGGTTTAGGGTCAGCCTACGTTGGAGGCATGGGTTAGTGTTGATGTACCGGTTAAAATTAGGACACGGGTGAGGGAAAAGTTTCGGGTGAATGTCAGAGATAGGTTTCGGTTTTGGGTTAGGGTTAGGGAATGGAGAGGGATTAGGGTTCAGGTTAGGTTACGGCTGCGGTTTAGGGTTAGCGTACGTGTGAGGGCACGAGTTAGTGTTGGTGTCCTGGTCAAAATTAGGGCACGGGTTAGGGTAAGGCTTCGGGTGAGGGTCAGGGTTAGGATTCGGGTTAGGGTTAGGGTTAGGGAATGGGGAGGGATTAGGGTACCGTTTAGGGTACAACAGTGCTTAAAAGTTAGCGTACGTGTGAGGGTAAGAGTTAGTGTTGGTGTCCTGGTTAAGATTAGGGCACGGGTGAGGGTAACGCTTCGGGTGAGTGTCAGCGTTAGGATTCGGGATAGGGTTAGGGTTAGGGAATGGGGAGGGATTAGGCTACAGGTTAGGGTATGACAACACTTAAGGGTTAGTGTACGTGTGAGGGCACGAATTAGTGTTTGTGTCCTGGTTAAGATTACGGCATGAATGAGGGTAAGGCTTCGGGTGAGATTCAGGGTTAGGAGTCGTGTTAGGGTTAGGGTTATGGAATGGGGAGGGATTAGGGTACAGTTTAGGGTACGACAGTGCTTAAGGGTTAGAGTTCATTTGAGGGCACGAGTTAGTGTTGGTTTCCAGGTTGAGATTAGGGCACGGGTGAGGGTAAGGCTTCGGGTGAGGGTCAGGGTTAGGATTCGGGTTAGGGTTAGGGTTAGGGAATGGGAAGGGATCAGGGAACAGGTTAGGGTACGACAGTGCTTAAGGGTTAGAGTTCGTTTGAGGGCATGGGTTAGTGTTGGTGTCCTGGTTAAGATTAGGGCACGGGTTAGGGTAAGGCTTCGAGTGAGGGTCAGGGTTAGGAGTCGTGTTAGGTTTAGGGTTATGGAATGGGGAGGGATTAGGGTACAGTTTAGGTTACGACATTGCTTAAGGGTTAGAGTTCATTTGAGGGCACGAGTTAGTGTTGGTTTCCTGGTTGAGATTAGGGCACGGGTGAGGGTAAGGCTTCGGGTGAGGGTCATTGTTAGGATTAGGGTTAGGGTTAGGGTTAGGGAATGGGGAGGGATTAGGGTACAGGTTAGGGTCCGACAACACTTAAGCGTTAGCATACGTGTGAGGGCACGAAAGAGTGTTGGTGACCTGGTTAAGATTAGGGCACAGGTGAGGGTAAGGCTTCGGGTGAGGTTCAGGGTTAGGAGTCGTGTTAGGGTTAGGGTTATGGAATGGGGAGCGATTAGGGTACAGTTTAGGGTACGACAGTGCTTAAGGGTTAGCGTTCGTGTGAGGGCACGAGTTAGTGTTGGTGTCCTGGTTATGCTTAGGGCACGGGTGAGGGTAACGCTTCGGGTGAGGGTCAGGGTTAGGATTCGGATTAGTGTTAGGGTTAGGGAATGGGGAGGGATTAGGGAACAGGTTAGTGTATGGCAACGGTTTAGGGGTATCCTACGTTGGAGGGTATGGGTTAGTGTTGATGTACTGTTTAAAATTAGGACACGGGTGAGGGTAAAGTTTCGGGTGAGTGTCAGGGTTAGGTTTTGGGTTAGGGTTAGGGAATGGAGAGGGTTACGGTACAGGTTAGGTTACGGATGCGGTTTAAGGTTAGCGTTACGTGTGAGGGCACGGTTTAGTGTTGGTGTTCTGGTTAAGATTAGGTCACAGGTGAGTGTAAGGCTTCGGTTGAGGGTCAGGGTTAGGATTCGGTTTAGGGTTAGGGTTTGGGAATAGGGAGGGATTAGGGTACAGGTTAGGTACGACAGTGCTTAAGGGTTAGCATTCGTCTGAGGGCATGAGTTAGTGTTGGTGTCCTGGTTAAGTTTAGGGCATGAGTGAGTGTAAGGCTTCGGGTGAGGGTCAGGGTTAGGATTCGGGTTAGGGTTAGGATTAGGAAATGGGGCGGGATTAGGGTACAGTTTAGGGTACGGCAACGGATTAGGGTTAGCCTACGTGGGAGGGCATGGGCTAGTGTTGATGTACTGGTTAAAATTAGGACACGGGTGAGGGTAAAGTTTCGGGTGAGTGTCAGGGTTAGGTATCGGGTTAGGGTTATGGTTAGGGAATGGAGAGGGATCAGGGTACAGGTTAGGTTATGCTGCGGTTTTGGGTTAGCGTACATGTGAGGGCACGGTTTAGTTTTGGTGTTCTGGTTAATATTAGGTCACGGGTGAGGGTAAGGCTTCGGGTGAGGGTCATTGTTAGGATTAGGGTTAGGGTTAGGGAATGGGGAGGGATTAGGGTACAGGTTAGGGTCCGACAACACTTAAGCGTTAGCATACGTGTGAGGGCACGAAAGAGTGTTGGTGACCTGGTTAAGATTAGGGCACAGGTGAGGGTAAGGCTTCGAGTGAGGTTCAGGGTTAGGAGTCGTGTTAGGGTTAGGGTTATGGAATGGGGAGCGATTAGGGTACAGTTTAGGGTACGACAGTGCTTAAGGGTTAGCGTTCGTGTGAGGGCACGAGTTAGTGTTGGTGTCCTGGTTATGCTTAGGGCACGGGTGAGGGTAACGCTTCGGGTGAGGGTCAGGGTTAGGATTCGGGTTAGGGTTAGGGTTAGGGAATGGGGATTGATTAGGGTACAGGTTAGGGTACGGCAACGGTTTAGGGTCAGCCTACGTTGGAGGCATGGGTTAGTGTTGATGTACCGGTTAAAATTAGGACACGGGTGAGGGAAAAGTTTCGGGTGAATGTCAGAGATAGGTTTCGGTTTTGGGTTAGGGTTAGGGAATGGAGAGGGATTAGGGTACAGGTTAGGTTACGGCTGCGGTTTAGGGTTAGCGTACGTGTGAGGGCACGAGTTAGTGTTGGTGTCCTGGTCAAAATTAGGGCACGGGTGAGGGTAAGGCTTCGGGTGAGGGTCAGGGTTAGGATTCGGGTTAGGGTTAGGGTTAGGGAATGGGGAGGGATTAGGGTACCGTATAGGGTACAACAGTGCTTAAAAGTTAGCGTACGTGTGAGGGTAAGAGTTAGTGTTGGTGTCCTGGTTAAGATTAGGGCACGGGTGAGGGTAACGCTTCGGGTGAGTGTCAGCGTTAGGATTCGGGATAGGGTTAGGGTTAGGGAATGGGGAGGGATTAGGCTACAGGTTACAGTATGACAACACTTAAGGGTTAGTGTACGTGTGAGGGCACGAATTAGTGTTTGTGTCCTGGTTAAGATTACGGCATGAATGAGGGTAAGGCTTCGCGTGAGATTCAGGGTTAGGAGTCGTGTTAGGGTTAGGGTTATGGAATGGGGAGGGATTAGGGTACAGTTTAGGGTACGACAGTGCTTAAGGGTTAGCGTTCATGTGAGGGCACGAGTTAGTGTTGGTGTCCTCGTTAAGATTAGGGCACGGGTGAGGGTAAGGTTTCGGGTGAGGGTCAGGGTTAGGATTCGGGTTAGGGTTAGGGTTAGGGAATGGGGAGGGATCAGGGAACAGGTTAGGGTACGACAGTGCTTAAGGGTTAGAGTTCGTTTGAGGGCACGGGTTAGTGTTGGTGTCCTGGTTAAGATTAGGGCACGGGTTAGGGTAAGGCTTCGAGTGAGGGTCAGGGTTAGGAGTCGTGTTAGGTTTAGGGTTATGGAATGGGGAGGGATTAGGGTACAGTTTAGGTTACGACATTGCTTAAGGGTTAGAGTTCATTTGAGGGCACGAGTTAGTGTTGGTTTCCTGGTTGAGATTAGGGCACGGGTGAGGGTAAGGCTTCGGGTGAGGGTCAGGGTTAGGATTCGGGGTAGGGTTAGGGTTAGGGAATGGGGAGGGATAAGGCTACAGGTTAGGGTACGACAACACTTAAAGTTAGCGCACGTGTGAGGGCACGAATTAGTGTTGGTGTCCTGGTTAAGATTAGGGCACCGCTTAGGGTAAGGCTTCGGGTGAGTGTCAGTGTTAGGAGTCGTGTTAGGGTTAGGGTTATGGAATGGGGAGGGATTAGGGTACAGTTTAGGGTACGGCAGTGCTTAAGGGTTAGCGTTCGTGTGAGGGCACGAGTTAGTGTTGGTGTCCTGGTTAAGATTAGGGCACGGGTGAGGGTAAAGTTTCGTGTCAGTGTCAAGGTTAGGTTTCGGGTTAGGGTTAGGGTTAGGGAATGGGGAGGGATTAGGGTACAGGTTAGGGTACGACAACGCTTAAGGGTTAGCGTACGTGTGAGGGCACGAATTAGTGTTGGTGTCCTGGTTAAGATTAGGGCAAGGGTGAGGGTAACGCTTCGGGTGAGGGTCAGGGTTAGGATTCGGATTAGTGTTAGGGTTAGGGAATGGGGAGGGATTAGGGAACAGGTTAGTGTATGGCAACGGTTTAGGGGTATCCTACGTTGGAGGGTATGGGTTAGTGTTGATGTACTGTTTAAAATTAGGACACGGGTGAGGGTAAAGTTTCGGGTGAGTGTCAGGGTTAGGTTTTGGGTTAGGGTTAGGGAATGGAGAGGGTTACGGTACAGGTTAGGTTACGGATGCGGTTTAAGGTTAGCGTTACGTGTGAGGGCACGGTTTAGTGTTGGTGTTCTGGTTAAGATTAGGTCACAGGTGAGTGTAAGGCTTCGGTTGAGGGTCAGGGTTAGGATTCGGTTTAGGGTTAGGGTTTGGGAATAGGGAGGGATTAGGGTACAGGTTAGGTACGACAGTGCTTAAGGGTTAGCATTCGTCTGAGGGCATGAGTTAGTGTTGGTGTCCTGGTTAAGTTTAGGGCATGAGTGAGTGTAAGGCTTCGGGTGAGGGTCAGGGTTAGGATTCGGGTTAGGGTTAGGATTAGGAAATGGGGCGGGATTAGGGTACAGTTTAGGGTACGGCAACGGATTAGGGTTAGCCTACGTGGGAGGGCATGGGCTAGTGTTGATGTACTGGTTAAAATTAGGACACGGGTGAGGGTAAAGTTTCGGGTGAGTGTCAGGGTTAGGTATCGGGTTAGGGTTATGGTTAGGGAATGGAGAGGGATCAGGGTACAGGTTAGGTTATGCTGCGGTTTAGGGTTAGCGTACATGTGAGGGCACGGTTTAGTTTTGGTGTTCTGGTTAATATTAGGTCACGGGTGAGGGTAAGGCTTCGGGTGAGGGTCATTGTTAGGATTAGGGTTAGGGTTAGGGAATGGGGAGGGATTAGGGTACAGGTTAGGGTCCGACAACACTTAAGCGTTAGCATACGTGTGAGGGCACGAAAGAGTGTTGGTGACCTGGTTAAGATTAGGGCACAGGTGAGGGTAAGGCTTCGAGTGAGGTTCAGGGTTAGGAGTCGTGTTAGGGTTAGGGTTATGGAATGGGGAGCGATTAGGGTACAGTTTAGGGTACGACAGTGCTTAAGGGTTAGCGTTCGTGTGAGGGCACGAGTTAGTGTTGGTGTCCTGGTTATGCTTAGGGCACGGGTGAGGGTAACGCTTCGGGTGAGGGTCAGGGTTAGGATTCGGGTTAGGGTTAGGGTTAGGGAATGGGGATTGATTAGGGTACAGGTTAGGGTACGGCAACGGTTTAGGGTCAGCCTACGTTGGAGGCATGGGTTAGTGTTGATGTACCGGTTAAAATTAGGACACGGGTGAGGGAAAAGTTTCGGGTGAATGTCAGAGATAGGTTTCGGTTTTGGGTTAGGGTTAGGGAATGGAGAGGGATTAGGGTACAGGTTAGGTTACGGCTGCGGTTTAGGGTTAGCGTACGTGTGAGGGCACGAGTTAGTGTTGGTGTCCTGGTCAAAATTAGGGCACGGGTGAGGGTAAGGCTTCGGGTGAGGGTCAGGGTTAGGATTCGGGTTAGGGTTAGGGTTAGGGAATGGGGAGGGATTAGGGTACCGTATAGGGTACAACAGTGCTTAAAAGTTAGCGTACGTGTGAGGGTAAGAGTTAGTGTTGGTGTCCTGGTTAAGATTAGGGCACGGGTGAGGGTAACGCTTCGGGTGAGTGTCAGCGTTAGGATTCGGGATAGGGTTAGGGTTAGGGAATGGGGAGGGATTAGGCTACAGGTTACAGTATGACAACACTTAAGGGTTAGTGTACGTGTGAGGGCACGAATTAGTGTTTGTGTCCTGGTTAAGATTACGGCATGAATGAGGGTAAGGCTTCGCGTGAGATTCAGGGTTAGGAGTCGTGTTAGGGTTAGGGTTATGGAATGGGGAGGGATTAGGGTACAGTTTAGGGTACGACAGTGCTTAAGGGTTAGCGTTCATGTGAGGGCACGAGTTAGTGTTGGTGTCCTCGTTAAGATTAGGGCACGGGTGAGGGTAAGGTTTCGGGTGAGGGTCAGGGTTAGGATTCGGGTTAGGGTTAGGGTTAGGGAATGGGGAGGGATCAGGGAACAGGTTAGGGTACGACAGTGCTTAAGGGTTAGAGTTCGTTTGAGGGCACGGGTTAGTGTTGGTGTCCTGGTTAAGATTAGGGCACGGGTTAGGGTAAGGCTTCGAGTGAGGGTCAGGGTTAGGAGTCGTGTTAGGTTTAGGGTTATGGAATGGGGAGGGATTAGGGTACAGTTTAGGTTACGACATTGCTTAAGGGTTAGAGTTCATTTGAGGGCACGAGTTAGTGTTGGTTTCCTGGTTGAGATTAGGGCACGGGTGAGGGTAAGGCTTCGGGTGAGGGTCAGGGTTAGGATTCGGGGTAGGGTTAGGGTTAGGGAATGGGGAGGGATAAGGCTACAGGTTAGGGTACGACAACACTTAAAAGTTAGCGCACGTGTGAGGGCACGAATTAGTGTTGGTGTCCTGGTTAAGATTAGGGCACCGCTTAGGGTAAGGCTTCGGGTGAGTGTCAGTGTTAGGAGTCGTGTTAGGGTTAGGGTTATGGAATGGGGAGGGATTAGGGTACAGTTTAGGGTACGGCAGTGCTTAAGGGTTAGCGTTCGTGTGAGGGCACGAGTTAGTGTTGGTGTCCTGGTTAAGATTAGGGCACGGGTGAGGGTAAAGTTTCGTGTCAGTGTCAAGGTTAGGTTTCGGGTTAGGGTTAGGGTTAGGGAATGGGGAGGGATTAGGGTACAGGTTAGGGTACGACAACGCTTAAGGGTTAGCGTACGTGTGAGGGCACGAATTAGTGTTGGTGTCCTGGTTAAGATTAGGGCAAGGGTGAGGGTAACGCTTCGGGTGAGGGTCAGGGTTAGGATTCGGATTAGTGTTAGGGTTAGGGAATGGGGAGGGCTTAGGGAACAGGTTAGTGTATGGCAACGGTTTAGGGGTATCCTACGTTGGAGGGTATGGGTTAGTGTTGATGTACTGTTTAAAATTAGGACACGGGTGAGGGTAAAGTTTCGGGTGAGTGTCAGGGTTAGGTTTTGGGTTAGGTTTAGGGTTAGGGAATGGAGAGGGTTACGGTACATGTTAGGTTACGGATGCGGTTTAAGGTTAGCGTACGTGTGACGGCACGGTTTAGTGTTGGTGTTCTGGTTAAGATTAGGTCACAGGTGAGTGTAAGGCTTCGGTTGAGGGTCAGGGTTAGGATTCGGTTTAGGGTCAGGGTTTGGGAATAGGGAGGGATTAGGGTACAGGTTAGGGTACGACAGTGCTTAAGGGTTAGCATTCGTCTGAGGGCACGAGTTAGTGTTGGTGTCCTGGTTAAGTTTAGGGCATGAGTGAGTGTAAGGCTTCGGGTGAGGGTCAGGGTTAGGATTCGGGTTAGGGTTAGGATTAGGAAATGGGGCGGGATTAGGGTACAGTTTAGGGTACGGCAACGGATTAGGGTTAGCCTACGTGGGAGGGCATGGGCTAGTGTTGATGTACTGGTTAAAATTAGGACACGGGTGAGGGTAAAGTTTCGGGTGAGTGTCAGGGTTAGGTATCGGGTTAGGGTTATGGTTAGGGAATGGAGAGGGATCAGGGTACAGGTTAGGTTATGCTGCGGTTTAGGGTTAGCGTACATGTGAGGGCACGGTTTAGTTTTGGTGTTCTGGTTAATATTAGGTCACGGGTGAGGGTAAGGCTTCGGGTGAGGGTCATTGTTAGGATTAGGGTTAGGGTTAGGGAATGGGGAGGGATTAAGGTACAGGTTAGGGTACGACAACACTTAAGCGTTAGCGTACGTGTGAGGGCACGAAATAGTGTTGGTGACCTGGTTAAGATTAGGGCACGGGTGAGGGTAAGGCTTCGGGTGAGGTTCAGGGTTAGGAGTCGTGTTAGGGTTAGGGTTATGGAATGGGGAGCGATTAGGGTACAGTTTAGGGTACGACAGTGCTTAAGGGTTAGCGTTCGTGTGAGGGCACGAGTTAGTGTTGGTGTCCTGGTTATGCTTAGGGCATGGGTGAGGGTAACGCTTCGGGTGAGGGTCAGGGTTAGGATTCGGGTTAGGGTTAGGGTTAGGGAATGGGGATTGATTAGGGTACAGGTTAGGGTACGGCAACGGTTTAGGGTCAGCCTACGTTGGAGGCATGGGTTAGTGTTGATGTACCGGTTAAAATTAGGACACGGGTGAGGGAAAAGTTTCGGGTGAATGTCAGAGATAGGTTTCGGTTTTGGGTTAGGGTTAGGGAATGGAGAGGGATTAGGGTACAGGTTAGGTTACGGCTGCGGTTTAGGGTTAGCGTACGTGTGAGGGCACGAGTTAGTGTTGGTGTCCTGGTCAAAATTAGGGCACGGGTGAGGGTAAGGCTTCGGGTGAGGGTCAGGGTTAGGATTCGGGTTAGGGTTAGGGTTAGGGAATGGGGAGGGATTAGGGTACCGTTTAGGGTACAACAGTGCTTAAAAGTTAGCGTACGTGTGAGGGTAAGAGTTAGTGTTGGTGTCCTGGTTAAGATTAGGGCACGGGTGAGGGTAACGCTTCGGGTGAGTGTCAGAGTTAGGATTCGGGATAGGGTTAGGGTTAGGGAATGGGGAGGGATTAGGCTACAGGTTAGGGTATGACAACACTTAAGGGTTAGTGTACGTGTGAGGGCACGAATTAGTGTTTGTGTCCTGGTTAAGATTACGGCATGAATGAGGGTAAGGCTTCGGGTGAGATTCAGGGTTAGGAGTCGTGTTAGGGTTAGGGTTATGGAATGGGGAGGGATTAGGGTACAGTTTAGGGTACGACAGTGCTTAAGGGTTAGCGTTCATGTGAGGGCACGAGTTAGTGTTGGTGTCCTCGTTAAGATTAGGGCACGGGTGAGGGTAAGGTTTCGGGTGAGGGTCAGGGTTAGGATTCGGGTTAGGGTTAGGGTTAGGGAATGGGGAGGGATCAGGGAACAGGTTAGGGTACGACAGTGCTTAAGGGTTAGAGTTCGTTTGAGGGCATGGGTTAGTGTTGGTTTCCTGGTTGAGATTAGGGCATGAGTGAGGGTAAGGCTTCGGGTGAGGGTCAGGGTTAGGATTCGGGTTAGGGGTAGGGATAGGAAATGGGGAGGGATTAGGGTACAGGTTACGGTACGACAACGGTTTAGGGTTAGCCTACCTTGGAGGGCCTGGGTTAGTGTTGGTGTCGTGGTTACGATTAAGGCACGGGTGAGGGTAAGGCTTCGGGTGAGGGTCAGGGTTAGCATTCGGTTTAAGGTTAGGCTTAGGGAATTGGGACGGATTAGGGTACAGTTTAGGGTACGACAGTGCTTAAGGGTTAGCGTTCGTGTGAGGGCACGAGTTACTGTTGGTGTCCTGGTTAAGATTAGAACACGGGTGAGGGTAAACTTTCGGGAGAGTGTCAGGGTTAGGTTTCGGGTTAGGGTTAGGGTTAGGGAATGGAGAGGGTTACGGTACAAGTTAGGTTACGGCTGCGGTTTAAGGTTAGCGTACGTGTGAGGGCACAATTTACTGTTGGTGTCCTGGTTAAAATTAGGGCACGGTTGAGGGTTAGGCTTCGCGTGAGGGTAAGGGTTAGGATTCGGGTTAGGGTTAGAGTTATCGAATGGGGAGGGATTAGGGTACAGATTAGGGTACGCCAGTGCTTAAGGTTTAGCGTTCGGGTGAGGGCACAAATTACTGTTGGTGTCTTGGTTAAGATTAGGGCAGGGGTGAGGGTAAGGCTTCGGGTGAGGGTCTGGGCTAGGATTCGGATTAGGGTTAGGGTTAGGGAATGGGGAGGGATTAGGGTGCAGGTTAGGGTACGGCAACAGTTGGGGGTTAGTCTACGTTGGAGGGCATGGGTTAGTGTTGATGTACCGGTTAAAATTAGGACACGGGTGAGGGTAAAGTTTCGGGTGAATGTCAGGGTTAGTTTTCGGGTTAGGGTTACGGTTAGGGAATCGAGAGGGATTAGGGTACAGGTTAGGTTACGGCTGCAGGTTAGGGTTAGCGTACGTGTGAGAGCACGAGTTAGTGTTGGTGTCCTGGTTAAGATTAGGGCACGGGTGAGGGTAAGGCTTCGGATGAGGGTAAGGGTTAGGATTCGGGTTAGGGTTAGGGTTAGGGAATGGGGAGGGATTAGGCTACAGGTTATGGTACGACAACACTTAATGGTTAGCATACGTGTGAGGGCACGAATTAGTGTTGCTGTCCTGGTTAAGATTAGGTCACGGTTGAGGGTAAGGCTTCGGTTGAGAGTCAGGGTTAGCAGTCGTGTTAGGGTTAGGGTTATGGAATGGGGAGGGATTAGGGTACAGTTTAGGGTACGACAGTGCTTAAGGGTTCGCATTCGTGTGAGGGCATGAGTTAGTGTTGGTGTCCTGGTTAAGATTAGGGCACTGGTGAGGGTAAGGCTTCGGTTGAGGGTCAGGGTTAGTATTCGGGTTAGGGTTAGCATTAGGGTATGGGGAGGGATTAAGTTACAGGTTAGGGTACGACAACACTTGAGGGTTAGCGTACGTGTGAGGGCACCAATTAGTGTTGGTGTCCTGGTTAAGATTAGGGCACGTGTGAGGGTAAGGCTTCGGGTGAGGTTCAGGGTTAGGAGTCGTGTTAGGGTTAGGGTTATGGAATTGGGAGGGATTAGGGTACAGTTTAGGGTACGACAGTGCTTAAGTGTTAGCGTTCGTGTGAGGGCACGAGTTAGTGTTGGTGTCCTGGTTATAATTAGGGCACGGGTGAGGGTAGGGCTTCGGGTGAGGGTCAGGACTAGGATTCAGGTTATGGTTAGGGTTAGGGAATGCGGAGGGATTAGGGTACAGGTTAGGGTACGGCAACAGTTTAGGGTCAGCCTACATTGGAGGGCACGGGTTAGTGTTGATGTACTGGTTAAAATTAGGACACGGGTGAGTGTAAAGTTTCGGGTGAGTTTCAGAGTTAGGTTTCGGTTTAGGGTTAGGGTTACGGAATGGAGAGGGATTAGGGTACATGTTAGGTTACGGCTGCGGTTTAGGGTTAGCGTACGTGTGAGGGCACGAGTTAGTGTTGGTGTCCTGGTTAAGATTAGGGTACGGGTTAGGGTAAGGCTTCAGGTGAGGGTCAGGTTTAGGATCCGGGTTAGGGTTAGGGTTAGGGAATGGAGAGGGTTTAGGGTACAGGTTAGTGTACAACAAGGCTTAAGGGTTAGAGTACGTGTGAGGGCACGAATTAGTGTTGTTGTCCTGGTTAAGATTAGGGCACGGGTGAGGGTAAGGCTTAGGGTGAGGGTCTGGGGTAGGATTCGTGTGAGGGTTAGGGTTCTGGAATGGGGAGGGATTAGGGTACCGTTTAGGGTACAACAGTGCTTAAAAGTTAGCGTACGTGTGAGGGTAAGAGTTAGTGTTGGTGTCCTGGTTAAGATTAGGGCACGGGTGAGGGTAACGCTTCGGGTGAGTGTCAGAGTTAGGATTCGGGATAGGGTTAGGGTTAGGGAATGGGGAGGGATTAGGCTACAGGTTAGGGTATGACAACACTTAAGGGTTAGTGTACGTGTGAGGGCACGAATTAGTGTTTGTGTCCTGGTTAAGATTACGGCATGAATGAGGGTAAGGCTTCGGGTGAGATTCAGGGTTAGGAGTCGTGTTAGGGTTAGGGTTATGGAATGGGGAGGGATTAGGGTACAGTTTAGGGTACGACAGTGCTTAAGGGTTAGCGTTCATGTGAGGGCACGAGTTAGTGTTGGTGTCCTCGTTAAGATTAGGGCACGGGTGAGGGTAAGGTTTCGGGTGAGGGTCAGGGTTAGGATTCGGGTTAGGGTTAGGGTTAGGGAATGGGGAGGGATCAGGGAACAGGTTAGGGTACGACAGTGCTTAAGGGTTAGAGTTCGTTTGAGGGCATGGGTTAGTGTTGGTGTCCTGGTTAAGATTAGGGCACGGGTTAGGGTAAGGCTTCGAGTGAGGGTCAGGGTTAGGAGTCGTGTTAGGTTTAGGGTTATGGAATAGGGAGGGATTAGGGTACAGTTTAGGTTACGACATTGCTTAAGGGTTAGAGTTCATTTGAGGGCACGAGTTAGTGTTGGTTTCCTGGTTGAGATTAGGGCACGGGTGAGGGTCAGGGTTAGGATTCGGGGTAGGGTTAGGGTTAGGGAATGGGGAGGGATAAGGCTACAGGTTAGGGTACGACAACACTTAAAAGTTAGCGCACGTGTGAAGGCACGAATTAGTGTTGGTGTCCTGGTTAAGATTAGGGCACCGCTTAGGGTAAGGCTTCGGGTGAGTGTCAGTGTTAGGAGTCGTGTTAGGGTTAGGGTTATGGAATGGGGAGGGATTAGGGTACAGTTTAGGGTACGACAGTGCTTAAGGGTTAGCGTTCATTTGAGGGCACGAGTTAGTGTTGGTTTCCTGGTTGAGATTAGGGCATGAGTGAGGGTAAGGCTTCGGGTGAGGGTCAGGGTTAGGATTCGGGTTAGGGGTAGGGATAGGAAATGGGGAGGGATTAGGGTACAGGTTACGGTACGACAACGGTTTAGGGTTAGCCTACCTTGGAGGGCCTGGGTTAGTGTTGGTGTCGTGGTTACGATTAAGGCACGGGTGAGGGTAAGGCTTCGGGTGAGGGTCAGGGTTAGCATTCGGTTTAAGGTTAGGCTTAGGGAATTGGGACGGATTAGGGTACAGTTTAGGGTACGACAGTGCTTAAGGGTTAGCGTTCGTGTGAGGGCACGAGTTACTGTTGGTGTCCTGGTTAAGATTAGAACACGGGTGAGGGTAAACTTTCGGGAGAGTGTCAGGGTTAGGTTTCGGGTTAGGGTTAGGGTTAGGGAATGGAGAGGGTTACGGTACAAGTTAGGTTACGGCTGCGGTTTAAGGTTAGCGTACGTGTGAGGGCACAATTTACTGTTGGTGTCCTGGTTAAAATTAGGGCACGGTTGAGGGTTAGGCTTCGCGTGAGGGTAAGGGTTAGGATTCGGGTTAGGGTTAGAGTTATCGAATGGGGAGGGATTAGGGTACAGATTAGGGTACGCCAGTGCTTAAGGTTTAGCGTTCGGGTGAGGGCACAAATTACTGTTGGTGTCTTGGTTAAGATTAGGGCAGGGGTGAGGGTAAGGCTTCGGGTGAGGGTCTGGGCTAGGATTCGGATTAGGGTTAGGGTTAGGGAATGGGGAGGGATTAGGGTGCAGGTTAGGGTACGGCAACAGTTGGGGGTTAGTCTACGTTGGAGGGCATGGGTTAGTGTTGATGTACCGGTTAAAATTAGGACACGGGTGAGGGTAAAGTTTCGGGTGAATGTCAGGGTTAGTTTTCGGGTTAGGGTTACGGTTAGGGAATCGAGAGGGATTAGGGTACAGGTTAGGTTACGGCTGCAGGTTAGGGTTAGCGTACGTGTGAGAGCACGAGTTAGTGTTGGTGTCCTGGTTAAGATTAGGGCACGGGTGAGGGTAAGGCTTCGGATGAGGGTAAGGGTTAGGATTCGGGTTAGGGTTAGGGTTAGGGAATGGGGAGGGATTAGGCTACAGGTTATGGTACGACAACACTTAATGGTTAGCATACGTGTGAGGGCACGAATTAGTGTTGCTGTCCTGGTTAAGATTAGGTCACGGTTGAGGGTAAGGCTTCGGTTGAGAGTCAGGGTTAGCAGTCGTGTTAGGGTTAGGGTTATGGAATGGGGAGGGATTAGGGTACAGTTTAGGGTACGACAGTGCTTAAGGGTTCGCATTCGTGTGAGGGCATGAGTTAGTGTTGGTGTCCTGGTTAAGATTAGGGCACTGGTGAGGGTAAGGCTTCGGTTGAGGGTCAGGGTTAGTATTCGGGTTAGGGTTAGCATTAGGGTATGGGGAGGGATTAAGTTACAGGTTAGGGTACGACAACACTTGAGGGTTAGCGTACGTGTGAGGGCACCAATTAGTGTTGGTGTCCTGGTTAAGATTAGGGCACGTGTGAGGGTAAGGCTTCGGGTGAGGTTCAGGGTTAGGAGTCGTGTTAGGGTTAGGGTTATGGAATTGGGAGGGATTAGGGTACAGTTTAGGGTACGACAGTGCTTAAGTGTTAGCGTTCGTGTGAGGGCACGAGTTAGTGTTGGTGTCCTGGTTATAATTAGGGCACGGGTGAGGGTAGGGCTTCGGGTGAGGGTCAGGACTAGGATTCAGGTTATGGTTAGGGTTAGGGAATGCGGAGGGATTAGGGTACAGGTTAGGGTACGGCAACAGTTTAGGGTCAGCCTACATTGGAGGGCACGGGTTAGTGTTGATGTACTGGTTAAAATTAGGACACGGGTGAGTGTAAAGTTTCGGGTGAGTTTCAGAGTTAGGTTTCGGTTTAGGGTTAGGGTTACGGAATGGAGAGGGATTAGGGTACATGTTAGGTTACGGCTGCGGTTTAGGGTTAGCGTACGTGTGAGGGCACGAGTTAGTGTTGGTGTCCTGGTTAAGATTAGGGTACGGGTTAGGGTAAGGCTTCAGGTGAGGGTCAGGTTTAGGATCCGGGTTAGGGTTAGGGTTAGGGAATGGAGAGGGTTTAGGGTACAGGTTAGTGTACAACAAGGCTTAAGGGTTAGAGTACGTGTGAGGGCACGAATTAGTGTTGTTGTCCTGGTTAAGATTAGGGCACGGGTGAGGGTAAGGCTTAGGGTGAGGGTCTGGGGTAGGATTCGTGTGAGGGTTAGGGTTCTGGAATGGGGAGGGATTAGGGTACAGTTTAGGGTACGACAGTGCTTAACGGTTAGCGTTCGAGTGGGGGCAAGAATTACTGTTGGTGTCCTGGTTAAGATTAGCGCACAGATGAGGGTAAGACTTCGGGTGAGGGTCAGAGGTAGGATTCGTGTCAGGGTTAGCGTTATGGAATGGGGAGGGATTAGGGTACAGGTTAAGGTACGGCAACGGTTTAGGTTTAGCTTACGTTTGAGGGTATGGGTTAGTGGTGATGTAATGGTTAAAATTAGGACACGGGTGAGGGTAAAGCTTCGGGTGAGTGTCAGGGTTAGGGTTCGAGTTAGGGTTAGGGTTAGGGAATGGAGAGGAAGTAGGTCATAGGTTAGGGTAAGACAATGCTTAAGTGTTAGCCTACGTGTGAGGGCACAAGTTAGTTTTGGTTTACTGGTAAAAGTAAGGACAAGGGTGAGGGTAAGGCTTTGGGTGAGGGACAGGATTAGGGATCAGGTTAGGGTTAGCGTTAGGCAATGGGGAGTACTTAGGGTACAGGTTAGGGTACGCAAACGGTTTAGTGTTAGCCTACGTTGGAGGGCATGGGTTAGTGTTGATGTACTGTTTAAAATTAGGACACGGGTGAGGGTAAAGCTTCGGGTGAGTGTCAGGGTTAGGGTTCGGATTAGGTTTAGTGTTAGGGAATGGAGAGGGATTAGGGTACAATTTAGGGTACGACAATGCTTAAGGGTTAGCGTACGTGTGAGGGCCGGAGTTAGTGTTGGTGACCTGGTTAAGATTAGGTCACGGGTGAGGGTAAGGCTTCGGGTGAGGGTAAGGGATAGGATTTGGGTTAGGCATAGCTTTAGGGAATGGGGAGGGGTTAGGGTACAGGTTAGGGTACGACAACGCTTAAGTGTTAGCGTACGTGTGAGGGCACGGTTTAGTTTTGGTGTTCTGGTTAAGATTAGGTCACTGGTGAGGGTAAGGCTTCGGGTGAGGCTCAGGGTTAGGATTCGGGTTAGGGTTAGGGTTAGGGAGTGAGGAGGGATTAGGGTACAGGTTAGGGTACGACAACCCTTAAGGGTTAGCGTACGTGTGAGTGCACGAATAAGTGTTGGTGTCCTGGTGAAGATTAGGGCACGGGTGTCGGTAAGGCTTCTGGTTAGGGTCATGGTTAGTATTCGTGTTAGGGTTAGGGTTAGGGAATGGGGAGGGATTAGGGTACATGTTAAGGTACGGCTACAATTTAATGTTTGCGTAAGTGTGCGTGCACGAGTTAGTGTTGGTGTCCTAGTTAAAATTAGGGCACGTGTGAGGGTAAGGCCTCGGAAGATGGTCAGGTTTAGGTTTTGGTTTAGGGTTAGGTTTAGGGAATGGGGAGGGATTAGGGTACAGGATAGTGCACGGTAACGGTTTAAGGTTAGACAACGTTGGAGGGCATGGGTTAGCGTTGATGACCTTGTTAAATTTAGGACACGGATGAGGGTAAAGCTTCCGGTGTCAGGGTTAGGGTTCGGGTTAGGGTTACTGTTAGGGAATGGCGAGGGATTAGGGTACACGTTAGGGTATGGCAATGGTTTAGGGTTAACCTACATTGCAGGACATGGGTTAGTGTTGATGTCCTGGTTAAGATTGGGTCACGGGTGAGGGTAAGGCTTCGGGTGAGGGTCAGGATTAGGAATCGGGCTAGGGTTATTGTTAGGGAATGGGGAGGGATTAGGGTACAGTTTAGAGTATGACAACGCTTAAGGGTTAGCATACGTGTGAGAGCATGAGTTAGTTTTGGTGTACTGGTTAAGATAAAGGCACGGGTGAGGGTAAGGCTTCGGGTGAGGGACAGGATAAGGGATCGGGTTAGGGGTAGGATTAGGCAATGGGGAGGGATTAGGGTACAGGTTAGTGTACGACAGTGGTTTAGTGTTAGCCTACATTGGAGGACATGGGTTAGTGTTGATGTAGTGTTTAAAATTAGGACAGGGATGAGCGTAAAGCTTCGGGTGAGGGTCAGGGTTAGGGTTAGGGTTAGGTTTAGTGTTAGCGAAAGGAGAGGGATTAGGGTACAGGTTAGGGTACAGCTGCGGTTTAGGGTTAGCGTACGTGTGAGGGCACGGTTTAGTGATGGTGTACTGGTTAGATTAAGGCACGGGGGAGGGTAAGGCTTCGGGTGAAGGAATGGGTTAGGATTCGGGTTAGGGATAGGGTTAGGAAATGGGGAGGGATTAGGGTACAGTTTAGGGTACGACAGTGCTTAAGGGTTAGCATACGTGTGAGGGCACGACTTAGTGTTGGTGTACTGGTTGGGATTAGGGCACGGGTGAGGGTAAAACTTCGGGTGAGTATCAGGTATAGGGTTCGGGTTAGGGTTAGGGTTAGGAAATGGGGAGGGATTAGGGTACAGTTTAGTGTACAACAGTTCTTAAGGATTAGCATACGTGTGAGGGCACGACTTACTGTTGGTGTACTGGTTAAGATTAGGGCACGGGTGAGGGTAAGGCTTCGGATGAGGGTCACGGCTTGGATTCGGGTTAGGGTTTGGGTTAGGAAATGGGGAGGGATTAGAGTACAGTTTAGGGTACGCCAAAGCTTAATGGTTAGCGTAGGTGTGAGGGCACGAGTTAGTGTTGGCATACTGGTTAAGATTAGGGCAAGGGTGAGGATAAGGCTTCGGGTGAGGGTCAGGTTTAGGATTCGGATTAGGGTTAGGGTTAGGGAATGGAGAGGTATTAGGGTACAGGTTAGGGTACGACAACGCTTAAGTGTTAGCGTACGTGTGAGGGCACGGATTAGTGTTGGTGTCCTGGTTAAGATTAGGGCACGGGTGAGGGTAAGGCTTCAGGTGAGTGTCAGGGTTAGGATTCCGGTTAGGGATAGCTTTAGGGAATTGGGAGGGTTTAGGGTACAGTTTAGGTTACGCCAAAGCTTAATGGTTAGCGTACGTGTGAGGGAACGGGTTAGTGTTGGCATATTGGTTAAGATTAGGGCAAGTGTGAGGGTAAGGCTTCGGGTGAGGGTCAGGGTTAGGTTTCGGGTTTGGGTTAGGGAATGGAGAGGGATTAGGGTGCAGGTTAGGGTACGGCTGCGGTTTAGGGTTAGCGTACGTGAGAGGGCACGAATTAGTGTTTGTGTCCTGGTTAAGATTAGGGCACGGGTGAGGGTAAGGCTTCGGGTGAGGGTCAGGGTTAGGATTCGTGTTAGGGTTAGGGTTAGGGAATGGGGAGGGATTAGTGTACCGTTTAGCGTACGACAGTGTATAAGGGTTAGCGTACGTGTGAGGGTAAGGGTTAGTGTTGGTGTCCTCGTTAAGATTAGGGCACGGGTGAGGATAAGGCTTCGGGTGAGGGTCAGGGTTAGGATACAGGTTAGGGTTAGCGAATGGGGCCGGATTTGTCTACAGGTTAGGGTACGACAACACCTAAGGTATAGCGTACGTGTGAGGGCACGAATTAGTGGTTGTGTCCTGGTTAAGATTAGGGCACGGGTGAGGGTAAGGCGTCGGGTGAGGGTCAGGGTTAGGAGTCGTGTTAGGGTTAGGGTTATGGAATGGGGAGGGATTAGGGTACAGTTTAGGGTACGACAGTGCTTAAGGGTTATCGTTCGTGTGAGGGCACGAGTTAGTGTTGGTGTCCTGGTTAAGATTAGGGCACTGGTCAGGGTAAAATTTCGGGTGAGTTTCAGGGTTAGGTTTCGCGTTTGGTATAGAGTTAGGGAATGGAGAGGGATTAGGGTACAGTTTAGGTTACGGCTGCGGTTTAGGGGTAGTGTACGTGTGAGGGCACAGTTTAGTGTTGGTGTTCTGGTTAAAATTAGGTCACGGGTGCGTGTAAGGCTTCGGGTGAGGGTCAGGTTTAGGATTCGGGTTAGGGTTAGGGTTAGGGAATGGGGAGGGGTTAGGGTGGAGGTTGGGGTACGACAGTGCTTAAGCGTTATCGTTCGTGTGAGGGCATGAGTTAGTGTTGGTGTCCTGGTTAAGATTAGGGCACGGGTGAGGGTAAGGCTTCGGGTGAGGATCAGGGTTAGGATTCGGGTTAGGGTTAGGGTTATGGAATAGGGAGGAATTAGGGTACAAGTTAGGGTATGACAGTGCTTAAGGGTTAGAGTTCATTTGAGGGCACGAGTTAGTGTTGTTGTCCTGGTTAAATTAGGGCATGAGTGAGGGTAAGGCTTCGGGTGAGGGTCAGGGTTAGGATTCGGGTTAGGGAATGGGGAGGGATTAGGGTACAGTTTAGGGTACGACAACGCTTAAGGTTTAGCATACGTGAGAGGGAACTAGATAGTGTTAGTGTACTGGTTACGATTAGGGCAGAGTCAGGGTAAGGCCTCGGAAGAGGGTCACGTTTTGGGTTTGGGTTTGGGTTAGGGTTAGGGAATGGGGATTGATTAAGGTATAGGTTAGGGTACGGCAACAGTTTAGGGTTAGTCTACGTTGGAGGGCATGGGAAAGTGTTGATGTACTGGTTAAAATTAGGACACGGGTGAGGGTCAAGTTTCGGGTGAGTGTCAGGGTTAGATTTCGGGTTAGGGTCAGGGTTAGGGAATGGAGAGGGATTAGGGTACAGCTTAGGGTACTGCTGCAGTTTAGGATTAGCGTATGTGTGAGGGCACGGTTTAGTGTTGGTGTTCTGGTTAAGATTAGGTCTCGGGTGAGGGTAAGGCTTCGGGTGAGGGTCAGGGTTAGGATTCGGATTAGGGTTAGGGTTAGGGAATAGGGAGGGATTAGGGTACGGTTTAGGGTACGACAACGCTTAAGCGTTAGCGTACGTGTGAGGACTCGCGTTAGTGTTGGTGTTCTGGTTAAGATTAGGGCAAGGGTGAGGGTAAGGCTTCTGGTGAGGGTCAGGGTTAGGATTCGTTTTAGGGTTAGGGTTATGGAATGGGGAGTGATTAGGGTACAGTTTATGGTATGACAGTGCTTAAGGGTTAGCGTTAGTTTTGAGAACACGAGTTAGTGTTGGTGTCCTGGTTAAGATTAGGGCATGGGTGAGAGTAAGATTTCGATTGAGGGTTGGGGTTAGGATTTGGAATAGGGTTGGGGTTAGGTAATTTGGAGGGATTAGGGTACTGTTTAGGGATCAGCCACGCTTAAGGGTTAGCGTACGTGTGATTGACCGAGTTAGTGTTGGTGTCCTGGTGAAGATTAGGGCACGGGTGAGGGTAAGGTTTCGGGTGAGGGTCAGGGATAGGATTCGTGTTAGGGTTAGGGTTAGGGAATGGGGAGGGATTAGGGTACAGGTTAGGTTCCGGCTGCGGTTTAGGGTTAGCGTACATGTGAGGGCACGAGTTAGTGTTGGTGTCCTGGTTAAGATTAGGGCACGGGTGAGAGTAACGTTTCGGGTGAGTGTCAGGGTTAGGTTTCGGGTTAGGGTTAGGGTTGGGGAATGGAGAGGGATTTAGGTACAGGTTAAGGTACGGCTGCAGTTTAGGGTTAGGGTACGTGTGATGGCACGAGTTAGTGTTAGTGTCCTGATTAAGATTAGGGCACGGGTGAGGGTAAGGCTTCGGGTGAGGGTCAGGTTTAGGAGTCGTGATAGGGCTAGGGTTATGGAATGGGGAGGGAATAGGCTACAGGTTAGGGTAAGACAACACTTAAGGGTTAGCGTACGTGCGAGGGCACGAATTAGTGTTTGTGTCCTGGTTAAGATTAGGGCAAGAGTGAGGGTAAAGTTTCGGGGGAGTGTCAGGGTTAGGTTTCGCCTTAGGGTTAGTGTTAGGTAATGGAGAGGGATTAGGGTACAGGTTAGGTTACGACAGTGCTTAAAGGTTAGCGTTCGTGTGAGGGCACGAGTTAGTGTTGGTGTCCTGGTTAAGATTATGTCACGGGTGAGTGTAAGGCTTCGAGTGAGGGTCAGGTTTAGAATTCGGGTTAGGGTTAGGGTTAGGGAATGGGGAGGTAGTAGAGTACAGTTTTAGGTACCACAGTGCTTAAGGGTTAGCGTTCGTGTGAGGGCACGAGTTAGTGTTGGTGTCCTGGTTAAGATTAGGGCACGGGTGAAGGTAAGGCTTCGGGTGAGGATCAGGGTTAGGATTCGGGTTAGAGTTAGGGTTAGGGAATTTGGAGGGATTTGGGTACAGGTTACGGTACGACAACGGTTTAGGGTTAGCCTACCTTGGAGGGCCTGGGTTAGTGTTGGTGTCGTGGTTAAGATTAAGGCATGGGTGAGGGTAAGGCTTCGGGTGAGGGTCAGGGTTAGCATTCGGTTTAAGGTTAGGCTTAGGGAATTGGGAGGGATTAGGGTACAGTTTAGGGTACGACAGAGCTTAAGGGTTAGCGTTCATGTGAGGGCACGAGTTAGTGTTGGTGTCCTGGTTAAGATTAGAACACGGGTGAGGGTAAACTTTCGGGTGAGTGTCAGGGTTAGGTTTCGGGTTAGGGTTAGGGTTAGGGAATGGGGAAGGATTAGGGTACAGTTTAGGGTACGACAGTGCCTAAGGGTTAGCGTACGTGTGATGGTAAGAGTTAGTGTTGGTGTCCTGGTTAAGATTCGGGCACGGGTAAGAGTAAGGCTTCGGGTGAGTGTCAAGGTTAGGATTCTGGTTAGCGTTAGGGTTAGGGAATAGGGAGGGAATAGGCTACAGGTTAGGGTACGACAACACTAAAGTGTTAGCGTACGTTTGACGGCACTAACTAGTGTTGGTGTCCTGGTTAAGATTAGGGCACGGGTGAGGGTAAGGCTTAGGGTCAGGGTTAGGAGTCGTGCTAGCGTTAGGGTTATGGAATGGGGACGGATTAGGGTACAGTTTAGGGTACGACAGTGCTTCAGGTTTAGCGTTCGTGTGACGGCACGAGTTAGTGTTGGTGTCCTGGTTATGATTAGGGCATGGGTGAGAGTAAAGTTTCAGGTGAGTGTCAGGGTTAGGTTTCGCGTTAGGGTTAGGGTTAGGGAATGGAGAGGGTTTAGGGTACAGGTTAGCTTACGGCTGCGGTGTAGGGTTAGCATACGTGTGAGGGAACAGTTCAGTGTTGGTGTTCTGGTTAAGATTAGGTCACGGGTGAATGTAAGGCTTCTGGTGAGGGTCAGGGTTAGGATGCGGGTTAGTTTTAGGGTTAGGGAATGGGGATGGATTAGGGTACAGTATAGGGTACGAAACTGCTTAATGGTTAGCGTACGTGTGAGGGCACGAGTTAGTGTTGGTGTCCTTGTTAAGATTAGGGCACGGGTGAGGGTAAGGCTTCGGGTGAGGGTCAGGGGTAGCATTCGTGTGAGGGTTAGGGTTATGGAATGGGGAGAGATTAGGATACAGTTTATGGTACGACAGTGTTTAAGTGTTAGCGTTCGTGTGAGGGCAAGAATTAGTGTTGGTGTTCTGGTTAAGATTAGCGCCCATGTGAGGGTAAGGTTTCAGGTGAGAATCAGGGTTAGGATTCGTTTTAGGGTTAGGGTTAGTGAATGGAGAGAGATTAGGGTACATGTTAGGGTACGGCAGCGGTTTAGGTTTAGCGTACGTGTGAGGGCACGGTTTAGTGTTGGTGTTCTGGTTAAGATTAGGTCACAGGTGAGGGTAAGGCATCAGGTGAGGGTCAGGGTTAGGATTCAGGTTAGGGTTAGGGTTAGGGAATGGGGAAAGATTAGGGTACAGTTTGGGTTACGACAATGCGTAAGGGTTAGCGTACGTGTGCGGGCACGAGTTAGTGTTGGTGTACTTGTTAAGATTAGGGAACGGGTGAGGGTAAGTCTTCGGGTGAGGGTCAGGGTTAGGATTCGGTTTAGGATTAGGGTTAGGGAATGGGGAGGGATTAGGGTACAGGTTAGGGTACGGCAACGGTTTAGGTTTAGCCTACTTTGGAGGTCATGGGTTAGTGTTGGTGTTCTGGTTAAGATTAAGGCACGGGTGAGGGTAAGGCTTTGGGTGGAGATCAGGGTTAGGATTCGGGTTAGGGTTAGGTTTAGGGAATGGGGAGGGATCAGGGTACAGGTTAGGGTACGACATGCTTAAGGGTTAGAGTTCGTTTGAGGGCACGAGTTAGTGTTGGTGTACTGGTTAAGATTAAGGCATTAGTGATGGTAAGGCTTCGGGTGAGGGTCAGGGTTAGGATTCTGGTTAGGGTTAGGGTTAGGGAATGGGGAGGGATTAGAGTACAGGTTAGGGTACAGCAACGGTTTAGGGTTAGTCTACGTTGGAGGGCTTGGGTTAGTGTTGGTGTCCTGGCTAAGATTAGGGCACGGGTGAGCGTAAGGCTTCGGGTGAGGGTCTGGGTTAGGATTCGGGTAAGGGTTAGGGTTAGGGAATGGGGCGGGATTAGGCTACAGATTAGGGTACGACAACACTTAAGGGTTAGCGTACGTGTGAGGGCACGAATTAGTGGTGGTGTCCTGGTTAAGATTAGGGCACGGGTGAGGGTAAGGCATCGGGTGAGGGTCAGGGTTAGTAGTTGTGTTAGGGTTAGGGTTATGGAATGGGGAGGGATTAGGGTACAGTTTAGGGTACGACAGTCCTTAAGTGTTAGCGTTCGTGTGAGGGCACAAGTTAGTGTTGTTGTCCTGGTTAAGATTAGGGCACGGGTGAGGGTAAAATTTCGGGTGAGTGTCAGGGTTAGGTTTCGGGTTAGGTTTAGGGTTAGAGAATGGAGAGGGAATAGGATACAGGTTAGGGTACGGCTGCGGTTTAGGGTTACCTACGTTTGAGGGCACAGTTTAGTGTTGGTGTTCTGATTAAGATTAGGTCACGATTGAATGTAAGGCTTCGGGTGAGGGTCAGGCTTAGGATTCGGGTTAGGGTTAGGGTTAGGGAATGGTGAGGGATTAGGGTACAGCTTAGGGTATGGCAATGGTTTAGGGTTAGCCTACGTTGGAGGGTATGTGTTAGTGTTGATGTAGTGGTTAAAATTAGGACACGGGTGAGGGTAAGGCTTCGGGTGATGTAAGGGTTAGGTTTCGGGTTAGGGTTAGGGTTAGGGAATGGAGAGGCATTAGGGTACAGGTTAGGGTACGACAACACAAAAGGGTTAGCGTACGTGTGAGGGCATGAATTAGTGTTGTTGTCCTGGTTAAGATTAGGTCATGGGTGAGGGTAAGGCTTCGGGTGAGGGTCACAGTTAGGATTCGGGTAAGGTTAGGGTTAAAGAATGTGGAGGGATTTGACTACAAGTTAGGGTATGACAACACTTAAGGGTTAGCGTAAGTGTGAGGGCATGAATTAGTGTTGTTATCCTGGTTAAGATTAGGGCATGGGTGATGGTAAGGCTTCGGTTGAGGGTCAGGGTTAGGAGTCGTGTTAGGGTTACCGTTATGGAATGGGGAGGGATTAGGGTACAGTTTAGGGTACAACAGGGCTTAGGGGTTAGCGTTCGTGTGAGGACACGAGTTAGTGTTGGTGTCCTGGTTAAGATTAGGGCACGGGTGAGGGTAAGACTTCGGGTGAGGGTCAGGGTTAGGATTCGGCTTAGGGTTAGGGTTAGGGAATGGGGAGGTATTAGAGTACAATTTAGGGTACGACACTGCTTAACTGTTAGCGTACGTGTGAGCGTAAGAGTTAGTGTTGGTGTCCTGGTTAAGATTAGGGCACGGGTGAGGGTAAGGCTTCCGGTGAGGGTCAGGGTTAGGATTCGGGTTAGAGTTAGTGTTAGGGAATGGTGAGGGATTAGGGTACAGGTTAGGGTACGGGAACGGTTTAGGGTTAACCTACGTTGGAGGGTATGAGTTAGTGTTGATGTACTGGTTAAAATTAGGACACGGGTGAGGGTAAGGCTTCGGGTGAGTGTCAGGGTTAGGTTTTGGATTAGGGGTAGGGTTAAGGAATGGAGAGGGATTAGGGTACAGGTTAGGTTACGGCTGCGGTTTAGGGTTAGCGTACGTGTGAGGGCATGGGTTAGTGTTGGTGTCCTGGTTAAGATTAGGGCACGGGTGAGGGTAAGGCTTCGGGTGAGGGTAAGGGTTAGGATTCGTGTTAGGGTTAGGGTTAGGGAATGGGGATTGATTAGGGTATAGGTTAGAGTACGACAGTGCTTAAGTGTTAGCATTCTTGTGAGGGCACGAGTTAGTGTTGGTGTCCTGGTTACGATTAGGGCATGAGTGAGTGTAAGGTTGTGGGTAGGGTCAGGGTTAGGATTCGGGTTAGGGTTAGGATTAGAAAATGGGGCCTGATTAGTGCACACGTTAGGGTACGGCAACGGTTTAGGGTGAGCCTAGGTTGGAGGGCATGGGTTAGTGTTGATGTACTGCTTAAAATTAGGGCACGAGTGAGTGTAAAGTTTCGGGTGAGTGTCAGGGTTAGGTTTCGGGGTAGGGTTATTGTTAGGGAATGGAAAGGGATCAGGGTACAGGTTAGGTTATGCTGCGGTTTAGGGTTAGCGTACGTGTGAGGGCACGGTTTAGTGTTGGTGTTCTGGTTAAGATTAGGTCACGGGTGAGGGTAAGGCTTTGCGTGAGGGTCATCGTTCGGATTATTGTTAGGGTTAGGGTTACGGAATGGGGAGCGATTAGGGTACAGGTTAGTGTACAACAACACGTAAGGCTTAGCATACTTGTGAGGGCACGAGTTAGTGTTGGTGTCCTGGTTAAGATTAGGGCACGGGTGAGGGTAAAGTTTCGGGTGAGTGTCACGGTTAGGTTTCGGGTTATGGTTAGGGATAGGGAATGGAGAGGGTTTAGGGTACAGGTTAGGTTGCGGCTGCAGTTTAGGGTTAGTGTACGTGTGAGGGCACGTTTTAGTGTTGGTGTTCTGGTTAAGATTAGGTCACGGAAGAGTGTAAGGCTTCGGGTGAGGGTCAGGCTTAGGATTCGGGTTACGGTTAGGGTTAGGGAATGGTGAGGGATTAGGGTACAGGTTAGGGTATGGCAACGGTTTGGGGTTAGCCTACGTTGGAGGGTATGTGTTAGTGTTGATGTACTGGTTAAAATTAGGACACGGGTGAGGGTAAGGCTTCGGATGAGTGTCAGGATTAGGTTTCGGGTTACTGTTAGGGTTACGGAATGTAGAGGGATTAGGGTACAGGTTAGGGTACGACAACACTAAAGGGTTAGCGTACGTGTGAGGGCATGAATTAGTGTTGTTGTCCTGGTTAAGATTAGGTCACGGGTGAGGGTAAGGCTTCGGGTGAGGGTCACGGTTAGGATTCGGGTAGGGTTAGGGTTAGGGAATGGAGAGGGATTAGGGTACAAGTTAGGTTACGGCTGCGGTTTAGGGTTAGCGGACGTGTGAGGGCACGGTTTAGTGTTGGTGTTCTGGTTAAGATTAGGGCACGGGTGAGGGTAAGGCTTCGGGTGAGGGTCAGCGTTAGGATTCGGGTTAGTTTTAGGGTTAGGGAACGGGGATGGATTAGGGTACAGTATAGGGTACGACACTGCTTAAGGGTTAGCGTACGTGTGAGGGTAAGAGTTAGTGTTTGTGTCCTGGTTAAGATTAGGGCACGAGTGAAGATAAAGTTTCGGGTGAGTGTCAGAGTTAGGTTTCGGGTTAGGGTTAGGGAATGGAGAGGGATTAGGGTACATGTTAGGGTACAGCAGCGGTTTAGGTTTAGCGTACGTGTGAGGGCACGTTTTAGTGTTGGTGTTCTGGTTAAGATTAGGTCACGGGTGAGTGTAAGGCTTCGGGTGAGGGTCAGGGTTAGGATTCGTGTTAGGTTTAGGGTCATGGAATTGGGTGGGATTAGGGTACAGTGTAGGGTACGACAGTGCTTAAGGGTTAGCGTTCGTGTGAGGGTACGAGTTAGTGTTGGTGTCCTGGTTAAGATTAGGGCATGGGTGAGGGTAAAGTTTCGGGTGAGTGTCAGGTTAGCTTTCGGGTTAGGATTAGGGTTAGGGAATGGGGATTGATTAGGGTATAGGTTAGAGTACGACAGTGCTTAAGTGTTAGCATTCGTGTCAGGGCACGATTTAGTGTTGGTGTCCTGGTTAAGATTAGGGCATGAGTGAGTGTAAGGTTGTGGGTGAGGGTCAGGGTTAGGATTCGGGTTAGGGTTAGGATTAGGAAATTGGGCCTGATTAGTGTACACGTTAGGGTACGGCAACGGTTTAGGGTTAGCCTACGTTGGAGGGCATGGGTTAGTGTTGATGTACTGGTTAAAATTAGGGCACGGGTGAGTGTAAAGTTTCGGGTGAGTGTCAGGGTTAGGTTTCGGGTTAGGGTTAGGGTTAGGGAATGGGGAGGGATCAGTGTACAGGTTAGGGTACGACAGTGCTTAAGTGTTAGAATTCGTTTCAGGGCACGAGTTAGAGTTGGTGTCCTGGTTAAGATTAGGGCATGAGTGAGGGTAAGGCTTCGCGTGAGGGTCAGGGTTAGGATTCGGGTTACGGTTAGGGTTAGGGAATGGGGATTGATTAGGGTACAGATTAGGGTGCGGCAACGGTTTAGGGTTAGCCTACGGTGGAGGTCATGTGTTAGTGTTGGTGTCCTCGTTTAGATTAGGGCACGGGTGAGCGTAAGGCTTCGGATGAGGGTCTGGGTTAGGATTCGGGTAAGGGTTAGGGTTAGGGAATGGGGAGGGATTAGGGTACAGTTTAGCGTACGACAGTGCTTAAGGGTTAGCGTACGTGTAAGGGTAAGAGTTAGTGTTGGTGTCCTGGTTAAGATTAGGTCACGGGTGAGGATAAGGTTTCGGGTGAGGGTCAGGGTTAGGATTCGGGTTAGGGTTAGTGTTAGGGAATGGGGCAGGATTAGGCTACAGGTTAGGGTACGATAACACTTAAGGGTTAGCGTACGTGTGAGAGCACGAATTAGTGGTGGTGTCCTGGTTAAGAATAGGGCACGGGTGAGGGTAAGGCGTCGGGTGAGGGTCAGGGTTAGTAGTCGTGTTAGGCTTAGGGTTATGGAATGGGGAGGGATTAGGGTACAGTTTAGGGTACGACAGTGCTTAAGGGTTAGCGTTCGTGTGAGGGCACGAGTTAGTGTTGGTGGCCTGGGTAATATTAGGGAACGGGTGAGGGTAAAATTTCGGGTGAGTGTCAGGGTTAGGTTTCGGGTTAGGTTTAGGGTTAGGGAATGGAGAGGGAATAGGATACAGGTTAGGGTACGGCTGCGGTTTAGGGTTAGCGTACGTTTGAGGGCACGGTTTAGTTTTGGTGTTCTGGTTAAGATTAGGTCACGGGTGAGTGTAAGGCTTCGTGTGAGGGTCAAGATTAGGATTCGGGTTAGGGTTAGGGTTAGGGAATGGTGAGGGATTAGGGTACAGGTTAGGGTACGGCAACGGTTTAGGGTTAGCCTACGTTGGAGGGTATCTGTTAATGTTGATGTACTGGTTAAAATTAAGACACGGGCGAGGGTAAGGCTTTGGGTGAGTGTCAGTGTTAGGTTTCGGGTTAGGGTTAGGCTTAGGGAATGGAGAGGGATTAGGATACAGGTTAGGTTACGGCTGCGGTTTAGGGTTGGCATACGTGTGAGGCCACGGTTTAGTGTTGGTGTCCTGGTTAAGACTAGGGCACGGGTGAGGGTAAGGCTTCGGGTGAGGGTCAGGGTTAGGATTGGTGTTAGGGTTAGGGTTATGGAATGGGGAGGGATTAGGGTACAGTTTAGGGTATGACAGTGCTTAAGGGTAAGCGTACGTGTGAGGGCACGAGTTAGTGTTAGTGTCCTGGCTAAGATTAGGGTATGGGTGAGGGTAGGGCTTCGGGTGAGCGTGAGGGTTAAGATTCGTGTTCGAGTTAGGGTTAGGGAATGGGGAGGGAATAGGGTACAGTTTAGGGTACGACAGTGCTTAAGGGTAAGCGTACGTGTGAGGGCACGAGTAAGTGTTGGTGTCCTTGTTGAGATTAGGGAACAGGTGAGGCTAAGGCTTCGGGTGAGGTTCAGGGTTAGCATTCGGGTTAGGGTTAGGGTTAGGGAATGGGGAGGGTTTAGGGTACAGTTTAGGGTACAACAGTGCTTAAATGTTAGCGTTCGTGTGAGGGCAAGAGTTCGTGTTGGTGTCCTGGTTAAGATTAGGGCACGGGTGAGGGTAAGGCTTAGGGTGAAGGTCAGGGGTAGCATTCGTGTGAGGGTTAGGGTTATGGAATGGGGAGAGATTTGGGTACAGTTTATGGTACGACAGTGTTTAAGGGTTAGCGTTCGTGTAAGGGCAAGAATTAGTGTTGGTGTCCTGGTAAAGATTAGCGCACGGGTGAGGGTAAGGCTTCAGGTGAGAGTCAGGGTTAGGATTCGGGTTAGGGTTAGGGTTAGGGAGTGGGGAGGGATTAGGGTACAGTTTGTGTTACGACAACGCTTAGGGGTTAGCGTACGTGTGAGGGCACGAGTTAGGGTTGGTGTACTGGTTAAGATTAGGGAACGAGTGTGGGTAAGGCTTCGTGTGAGGGACAGGCTTAGGATTCAGTTTAGGATTAGGGTTAGGGAATTGAGAGGGATTAGGGTAAAAGTTAGGATACGGAAACGGTTTAGGGTTAGCCTACATTGGAGGGCATGGTTTAGTGTTGGTGTTCTGGTTAAGATTAAGGCAAGGGTGAGGGTAAGGCTTTGGGTGAGGGTCAGGGTTAGGATTTGGGTTAGAGTTAGGGTTAGGGAATGGGGAGGGATCAGGGTATATGTTAGGGTATGGCAACGGTTTAGGGTTAGTCTACGTTGGAGGGCATGGGTTAGTGTTGGTGTCCTGGTTAAGATTAGGGCACGGGTGAGGGTAATGCTTAGGCTGAGGGTCAGGGGTAGCATTCGTGTGAGGGTTAGGGTTATGGAATGGGTAGAGATTAGGGTACAGTTTATGGTACGACAGTGTTTAAGGGTTAGCGTTCGTGTGGGGGCAAGAATTAGTGTTGGTGTCCTGGTTAAGATGAGCACACGGGTGAGGGTAAGGCTTCGGGTGAGAGTCAGGGTTAGGATTCGTTTTTGGGTTAGGGTTAGGGAATGCAGAAGGATTAGGGTACATGTTAGGGTACGGCAGTGGTTTAGGTTTAGCGTACGTGTGAGGGCACGGTTTAGTGTTGGTTTTCTGGTTAAGATTAGGTCACAGGTGAGGGTAAGGCTTCAGGTGAGAGTCAGGGTTAGGATTCGGGTTAGGGTTAGGGTTAGGGAGTGGGGAGGGATTAGGGTACAGTTTGGGTTACGACAACGCTTAAGGGTTAGCGTACGTGTGAGGGCACGAGTTAGTGTTTATGTACTGGTTAAGATTAGGGAACAGGTGAGGGTAAGTCTTCGGGTGAGGGTCAGGGTTAGGATTCGGGTTAGGGTTAGGGTTAGGGATTGGGGACGGATCAGGGTACAGGTTAGGGTACGACAGTGCTTAAGGGTTAGAGTTCATTTTAGGGCACGAGTTAGTGTTGGTGTACTGGTTAAGATTAGGGCATGAGAGAGGGTAAGGTTTCGGGTGAGGATCAGGGTTAGGATTCTGGTTAGGGTTAGGGTTAGGGAATGGCGAGGGATTAGGGTACATGTTAGGGTACGGCAATGGTTTAGGGTTAGTCTACGTTGGAGGGCTTGGGTAAGTGTTGGTGTCCTGGTTAAGATTAGGGCACGGGTGAGGGTAAGGCTTCGGGTGAGGGTCAGGGTTAGGATTCAGGTTAGGGTTAGGGTTACGGAATAGGGCGGGATTAGGCTACAGGTTAGGGTATGACAACACTTAAGGGTTAGTGTACGTGTGAGGGCACGAATTAGTGTGGTGTCCTGGTTAAGATTAGGGCACGGGTGAGGGTAAGGCGCCGGGTGAGGGTCAGTGTTTGTAGTCGTGTTAGGGGTAGGGTTATGGAATGGGGAGGGATTAGGGTACAGTTTAGGGTACAACAGTGCTTAAGGGTTAGGGTTCGTGTGAGGGCACGAGTTAGTGTTGGTGTCCTGGTTAAGATTAGGGAACGGGTGAGGGTAAAATTTCAGGTGAGTATCAGGGTTAGGTTTCGGGTTAGGTTTAGAGTTAGGGAATGGAGAGGGAATAGAATACACGTTAGGGTACGGCTGCAGTTTAGGGTTAGCGTACGTTTGAGGGCACGGTTTAGTGTTGGTGTTCTGGTTAAGATTAGGTCACGGGTGAGTGTAAGGCTTCGTGTGAGGGTCAGGCTTAGGATTCAGGTTAAGGTTAGGGTCAGGGATAGGTGAGGGATTTGGGTACAGGTTAGGGTACGGCAACGGTTTAGGGTTAGCCTACGTTGGAGGGTATGTGTTAGTGTTGATGTACTGGTTAAAATTAGGACACGGGTGAGGGTAAGGCTTCGGGTGTGTGTCAGCATTAGGTTTCGGGTTAGGGTTAGGGTTAGGGAATGGAGAGGGATTAGGGTACAGGTTAGGTTACGACTACGTTTTAGGGTTGGCATACGTGTGAGGGCATGGGTTAGTGTTGGTGTCCTGGTTAAGACCAGGGCACGGGTGCGGGTAAGGCTTCGGGTGAGTGTCAGGGTTAGGATTCGTGTAAGGGTTAGGGTTATGGAATGGGGAGGGATTAGGGTACAGTTTAGGGTACGACAGTGCTTAAGGGTAAGAGTACGTGTGAGGGCAGGAGTTAGTGTTGGTGTCCTTGTTGAGATTAGTGCACGGGTGAGGGTAAGGCTTCGGGTGAGGGTCACGGTTAGCATTCGGGTTAGGGTTAGCGTTAGGGAATGAGGAGGGTTTCGGGTACAGTTTAGGGTACGACAGTGCTTAAGGGTTAGTGTTCGTGTGAGGGCAAGAGTTAGTGTTGGTGTCCTGGTTAAGTTTAGGGCACGGGTGAGGGTAAGGATTAGGGTGAGGGTCAGGGGTAGCATTCGTGTGAGGGCTAGGGTTATGGAATGCGGAGAGATTTGGGTACAGTTTATGGTACGACAGTGTTTAAGGGTTAGCGTTCGTGTGAGGGCAAGAATTAGTGTTGGTGTCCTGGTTATGATTAGCGCACGGGTGAGGGTAAGGCTTCGGGTGAGAGTCAGGGTTAGGATTCCTTTTAGGGTTAGGGTTAGGGAATCGAGAGGGATTAGGGTACATTTTAGTTTATGGCAGTGGTTTAGGGTTAGCGTACGTGTGAGGGCACGGTTTAGTGTTGGTGTTCTGGTTAAGATTAGGTCATGGGTGAGGGTAAGGCTTCAGGTGAGAGTCAGGGTTAGGATTCGGGTTAGGGTTAGGGTTACGGAGTGGGGAGGGATTAGGGTACAGTTTGGGTTACGACAACGCTTTAGGGTTGGTGTACGTGTGAGTGCATGAGTTAGTGTTGGTGAACTGGTTAAGATTAGGGAACGGGTGAGGGTAAGGCTTCGAGTGAGGGTCAGGGTTAGGATTCGGTTTAGGATTAGGGTTAGGGAATGGGGAGGGATTAGGGTACAGGTTAGGGTACGGCAACAGTTTAGGGTTAGCCTACTTTGGAGGGCATGGGTTAGTGTTGGTGTTCTGATTAAGATTAGGGCACGGGTGAGGGTAAGGCTTTGTGTGAGGGTCAGGGTTAGGATTCGGGTTAGGATTAGTGTTAGGGAATGGGGAGTGATCAGGGTACAGGTTAGGGTACGATAGTGCTTAAGGTTAAGAGTTCGTTTGAGGGCACGAGTCAGTGTTGGTATACTGGTTAAGATTAGGGCACGGGTGAGGGTAAGGCTTTGGGTGAGGGTCAGGGTTAGGATTCGGGTTAGGGTTAGGGTTAGGGAATGGGGATGGATCAGGGTACAGGTTAGGGTACGACAGTGCTTAAGGGTTAGAGTTTGTTTGAGGGCACGAGTTAGAGTTGGTGTACTGGTTAAGATTAGGGCATGAGTGAGGGTAAGGCTTCGGGTGAGGGTCAGGTTTAGGATTCAGGTTAGGTTTAGGGTTAGGGAATGGGGAGGGATTAGGGTAAAGGTTAGGGTATGGCAACGGTTTAGGGTTAGTCTACGTTGGAGGGCATGGGTTAGTGTTGGTGTCCTGGTTAAGATTAGGGCACGGGGGGGGTAAGGTTTCGGGTGAGGGTCAGAGTTAGGGTTCCGGTTAGGGTTAGTGTTAGGGAATCGGGAGGGATTAGGGTACAGTTTAAGGTACGACAGTGCTTAAAAGTTAGCGTACGTGTGAGGTTAAGAGTTAGTGTTGGTGTCCTGGTTAAGAGTAGGGCATGAGTGAGGGTAAGGCTTCGTATGAAGGTCAGGGTTAGGATTCTGCATAGGTTAGTGATAGGGAATGGGGAGGAATTAGGGTACAGGTTAGGGAACGGCAACAGTTTAGGTTTAGCCTACGTTGGAGGCCATGTGTTAGTGTTGGTGTCCTCGTTAAGATTAGGGCACGGGTGAGCATAGGCTTCGGGTGAGGGTCTGGGTTAGGATTCGTGTTATGGTTAGGGTTAGGGAATGGGAAGGGATTTGGGGTACCGTTTAGCGTACGACAGTGCTTAAGTGTTAGCGTACGTGTGAGGGTAAGAGTCAGTGTTGGTGGCCTGGTTAAGATTAGGGCACGGGTGAGGGTAAGGCTTCGGGTGAGGGTCAGGGTTAGGATTCGGTTTAGGGTTAGGGTTAGGGAATGGGGCCGGACTAGTCTACAGGTTAGGGTACGACAACACTTAAGGGATAGCGTACGTGTGAGGGCACGAATTAGTGGTGGTGTCCTGGTTAAGACTAGGGCACGGGTGAGGGTAAGGCGTTGGGTGAGGGTCAGGGTTAGTAGTCGTGTTAGGATTAGGGTTATGGAATGGGGAGGGATTACGGTACAGTTTAGTGTACGACAGTGCTTAAGGGTTAGCGCTCGTGTGAGGGCACGAGTTAGTGTTGGTGTCCTGGTTAAGATTAGGGCACGGGTGAGGGTAAAATTTCGGGTGAGTGTCAGGGTTAGGTTTCGCGTTTGGTTTAGAGTTAGGGAATGGAGAGGGATTAGGGTACAGTTTAGGTTACGGCTGCGGTTTAGGGTTAGCGTACGTGTGAGGGCACGGTTTAGTGTTGGTGTTCTGGTTAAAATTAGGTCACGGGTGAGTGTAAGGCTTCGGGTGAGGGTCAGGTTTAGGATTCGGGTTAGGGATAGGGTTAGGGAATGGGGAGGGGTTAGGGTAGAGATTAGGGTACGACAGTGCTTAAGGATTATCGTTCGTGTGAGGGCGCGAGTTAGTGTTGGTGTCCTGATTAAGATTAGGGCACGGGTGAGGGTAAGGCTTCGGGTGAGGATCAGGGTTAGGATTCGGGTTAGGGTTAGGGTTAGAGAATGGGGAGGGATTAGGGTACAGGTTAGGGTATGACAGTGCTTAAGGGTTAGCGTTAGTTTTGAGGACACGAGTTAGTGTTGGTGTCCTGGTTAAGATTAGGGCATGGGTGAGAGTAAGACTTCGATTGAGGGTCGGGGTTAGGATTCGCATTAGGGTTAGGGTTAGGTAATGTGGAGGGATTAGGGTACTGTTTAGGGATCAACCACGCTTAAGGGTTAGCGTACGTGTGACTGACCGAGTTAGTGTTGGTGTCCTGGTTAAGATTAGCGCACGGGTGACGGTAAGGCTTCGGATGAGGTTCAGAGTCAGGATTCGTGTTAAGGTTAGGGTTAGTGTATTGGGAGTGATTAGGGTACAGTTTACGGTACGACAGTGCTTAAGGGTTAGGGATCGTGTGAGGGCAAGTGTTAGTGTTAGTGTCCTCGAAAAGATTAGGACACGGGTGAGGGTAAGGTTTCGGGTGAGGGTCAGGGATAGGATTCGTGTTAGGGTTAGGGTTAGGGAATGGGGAGGGATTAGGGTACAGGTTAGGTTACGGCTGCGGTTTAGGGTTAGCGTACGTGTGAGGGCACGAGTTAGTGTTGGTGTCCTGGTTAAGATTAGGGCACGGGTGAGAGTAAAGTTTCGGGTGAGTGTCAGGGTTAGGTTTCGGGTTAGGGTTAGGGTTGGGGAATGGAGAGGGATTTAGGTGCAGGTTAGGGTACGGCTGCAGTTTAGGGTTAGGGTACGTGTGATGGCACGAGTTAGTGTTGGTGTCCTGGTTAAGATTAGGGCACGGGTGAGGGTAAGGCTTAGGGTGAGGGTCAGGGTTAGGAGTCGTGACAGGGTTAGGGTTATGGAATGGGGAGGGAATAGGCTACAGGTTAGGGTAAGACAACACTTAAGGGTTAGCGTACGTGCGAGGGCACGAATTAGTGTTTGTGTCCTGGTTAAGATTAGGGCAAGAGTGAGGGTAAAGTTTCGGGGGAGTGTCAGGGTTAGGTTTCCCGTTTGGGTTAGTGTTAGGGAATGTAGAGGGATTAGGATACAGGTTAGGTTACGACAGCGCTTAAGGGTTAGCCTTCGTGTGAGCGCATGAGTTAGTGTTGGTGTCCTGGTTAAGATTATGTCACGGGTGAGTGTAAGGCTTCGGGTGAGGGTCAGGTTTAGAATTCGGGTTAGGGTTAGGGTTACGGAATGGGGAGGTAGTAGAGTACAGTTTTAGGTACCACAGTGCTTAAGGGTTAGCGTTCGTGTGAGGGCACGAGTTAGTGTTGGTGTCCTGGTTAAGATTAGGGCACGGGTGAGGGTAAGGCTTCGGGTGAGGATCACGGTTAGGATTCGGGTTAGAGTTAGGGTTAGGGAATTTGGAGGGATTAGGGTACAGGTTTCGGTAGGACAACGGTTTAGGGTTAGCCTACCTTGGAGGGCCTGGGTTAGTGTTGGTGTCGTGGTAAAGATTAAGGCACGGGTGAGGGTAAGGCTTCGGGTGAGGGTCAGGGTTAGCATTCGGTTTAAGGTTAGGCTTAGGGAATTGGGAGGGATTAGGGTACAGTTTAGGGTACGACTGTGCTTAAGGGTTAGCGTTCGTGTGAGGGCACGAGTTAGTGTTGGTGTCCTGGTTAAGATTAGAACACGGGTGAGGGTAAACTTTCGGGTGAGTGTCAGGGTTAGGTTTCGGGTTAGGGTTGGGGTTAGGGAATGGAGAGGGATTAGGGTACAGGTTAGGTTACGGCAGCGGTTTAGGGTTAGCGTACGTTTTAGGGCATGGTTTAGTGTTGGTATTCTGGGTAAGATTAGTTCACGGGTGAGTGTAAGGCTTCGGTTGAGGGTCAGTGTTAGGATTCGGGTTAGGGTTAGGGTTAGGTAATGGGGAGGGATTAGGGTACAGTTTAGGGTACGACAGTGCTTAAGGGTTAGCGTTCGTGTGAGGGCATGAGTTAGTGTTGGTATCCTGGTTAAGATGAGGGCACGGGTGAGGGTAAGGTTTCGGGTGAGGGTCAGGGTTAGGATTCGGGTTAGGGTTAGGGTTAGGGAATGGGTAGGGATCAGGGTACAGGATAGGGTACGACAGTGTTTAAGAGTTAGAGTTCGATTGAAGGCACGAGTTAGTGTTGGTGTCCTGGTTAAGATTAGGACATGAGTGAGGGTCAGGGTTAGGATTCGGGTTAGAGTTAAGGTTAGGGAATGGGGAGGGATCAGGGTACATATTAGGGTATGGCAACGGCTTAGGGTTAGTCTACGTTGGAGGGCATGGGTTAGTGTTGGTGTCCTGGTTAAGATTAGGGCACGGGTGGGGGTAAGGGTTCGGGTGAGGGTCAGGGTTAGGATTCGGGTTAGGGTTAGGGAATGGGGAAAGATTAGGGTACAGTTTGGGTTACGACAATGCGTAAGGGTTAGCGTACGTGTGCGGGCACGAGTTAGTGTTGGTGTACTTGTTAACATTAGGGAACGGGTGAGGGTAAGTCTTCGGGTGAGGGTCAGGGTTAGGATTCGGTTTAGGACTAGGGTTAGGGAATGGGGAGGGATTAGGGTACAGGTTAGGGTACGGCAACGGTTTAGGTTTAGCCTACTTTGGAGGTCATGGGTTAGTGTTGGTGTTCTGGTTAAGATTAAGGCACGGGTGAGGGTAAGGCTTTGGATGGAGGTCAGGGTTAGGATTCAGGTTAGGGTTAGGGTTAGGGATTGGGGAGTGATCAGGGTACAGGTTAGGATACGACAGTGCTTAAGGGTTAGAGTTCGTTTGAGGTCACGAGTTAGTGTTGGTGTACTGGTTAAGGTTAGGGCATGAGTGAGGGTAAGGCTTTGGGTGAGGGTCAGGGTTAGGATTCGGGTTAGGGTTAGGTTTAGGGAATGGGGAGGGATCAGGGTACAGGTTAGGGTACGACAGTGCTTAAGGGTTAGAGTTCGTTTGAGGGCATGAGTTAGTGTTGGTGTACTGGTTAAGATTAAGGCATGAGTGATGGTAAGGCTTCGGGTGAGGGTCAGGGTTAGGATTCTGGTTAGGGTTAGGGTTAGGGAATGGGGAGGGATTAGGGTACAGGTTAGGGTACGGCAATGGTTTAGGGTTAGTCTACGTTGGAGGGCTTGGGTTAGTGTTGGTGTCCTGGTTAAGATTAGGGCACGTGTGAGCGTAAGCCTTCGGGTGAGGTTCTGGGTTAGGATTCGGGTAAGGGTTAGGGTTAGGGAATTGGGAGGGATTAGGGTACAGTTTAGCATATGACAGTGCTTAAGGGTTAGCGTACGTGTGAGGGTAAGAGTTAGTGTTGGTGTCCTGGTTAAGATTAGGGCACGGGTGAGGATAAGGCTTCGGGTGAGGGTCAGGGTTAGGATTCGGGTTAGGGTTAGGGTTAGGGAATGGGGCGGGATTAGGCTACAGATTAGGGTACGACAACACTTAAGGGTTAGCGTACGTGTGAGGACACGAATTAGTGGTGGTGTCCTGGTTAAGATTAGGGCACGGGTGAGGGTAAGGCATCAGGTGAGGGTCAGGGTTAGTAGTCGTGTTAGGGTTAGTGTTATGGAATGGGGAGGCATTAGGGTACAGTTTAGGGTACGACAGTCCTTAAGTGTTAGCGTTCGTGTGAGGGCACGAGTTAGTGTTGTTGTCCTGGTTAAGATTAGGGCACGGGTGAGGGTAAAATTTCGGGTGAGTGTCAGGGTTAGGTTTCGGGTTAGGTTTAGGTTAGAGAATGGAGAGGGAATAGGATACAGGTTCGGGTACGGCTGCGGTTTATGGTTACCTACGTTTGAGGGCACAGTTTAGTGTTGGTGTTCTGGTTAAGATTAGGTCACGATTGAATGTAAGGCTACGGGTGAGGGTCAGGCTTAGGATTCGGGTTAGGGTTAGGGTTAGGGAATGGTGAGGGATTAGGGTACAGCTTAGGGTACGGGAACGGTTTAGGGTTAGCCTACGTTGGAGGGTATGTGTTAGTGTTGATGTAGTGGTTAAAATTAGGACACGAGTGAGGGTAAGGCTTCGGGTGATGTAAGGGTTAGGTTTCGGGTTAGGGTTAGGGTTAGGGAATGGAGAGGCATTAGGGTACATGTTAGGGTACGACAACACTAAAGGGTTAGCGTACGTGTGAGAGCATGAATTAGTGTTGTTGTTCTGGTTAAGATTAGGTCACGGGTGAGGGTAAGGCTTCGGGTGAGGGTCACAGTTAGAATTCGGGTAAGGTTAGGGTTAAAGAATGTGGAGGGATTTGACTACAAGTTAGGGTATGACAACACTTAAGGGTTAGCGTAAGTGTGAGGGCATGAATTAGTGTTGTTGTCCTGGTTAAGATTAGGGCATGGGTGATGGTAAGGCTTCGGTTGAGGGTCAGGGTTAGGAGTCGTGATAGGGTTACCGTTATGGAATGGGGAGGGATTAGGGTACAGTTTAGGGTACAACAGTGCTTAGGGGTTAGCGTTCGTGTGAGGGCACGAGTAAGTGTTGGTGTCCTGGTTAAGATTAGGGCACGGGTGAGGGTAAGGCTTCGGGTGAGGGTCAGGGTTAGGATTCGGGTTAGGGTTAGGGTTAGAGAATGGGGAGGGATTAGAGTACAATTTAGGGTATGACACTGCTTAAGTGTTAGCGTACGTGTGAGGGTAAGAGTTAGTGTTGGTGTCCTGGTTAAGATTAGGGCACGGGTGAGGGTAAGGCATCGGGTGAGGGTCAGGGTTAGTAGTTGTGTTAGTGTTAGGGTTATGGAATGGGGAGGGATTAGTGTACAGTTTAAGGTATGACAGTCCTTAAGTGTTAGCGTTCGTGTGAGGGCACGAGTTAGTGCTGTTGTCCTGGTTAAGATTAGGGCACGGGTGAGGGTAAAATTTCGGTTGAGTGTCAGGGTTAGGTTTCGGGTTAGGTTTAGGGTTAGAGAATGGAGAGGGAATAGGATACAGGTTAGGGTACGGCTGCGGTTTAGGGTTACCTACGTTTGAGGGCACAGTTTAGTGTTGGTGTTCTGGTTAAGATTAGGTCACGATTGAATGTAAGGCTTCGGGTGAGGGTCAGGCTTAGGATTCGGGTTAGGGTTAGGGAATGGTGAGGGATTAGGGTACAGGTTAGGGTACGGCAACGGTTTAGGGTTAGCCTACGTTGGAGGGTATGTGTTAGTGTTGATGTAGCGGTTAAAATTAGGACACGGGTGAGGGTAAGGCTTCGGGTGATGTAAGGGTTCGGTTTCGGGTTAGGGTTAGGGTTAGGGAATGGGGAGGGAATAGGCTACAGGTTAGGGTACGACAACACTTAAGGGTTAGTGTACGTTTGACGGCACTAACTAGTGTTCGTGTCCTGGTTAAGATTAGGGCACGGGTGAGGGTAAGGCTTCGGGTCAGGGTCAGGGTTAGGAGTCGTGCTAGCGTTAGGGTTATGGAATGGGGAGGGATTAGGGTACAGTTTAGGGTACGACAGTGCTTAAGGTTTAGCGTTCGTGTGAGGGCACGAGTTAGTGTTGGTGTCCTGGTTATGTTTAGGGCACGGGTGAGAGTAAAGTGTCGGGTGAGTGTCAGGGTTAGGTTTTGCGTTAGGGTTAGGGTTAGGGAATGGAGAGGGTTTAGGGTACAGGTTAGCTTACGGCTGCGGTGTAGGGTTAACATACGTGAGAGGGAACAGTTCAGTGTTGGTGTTCTGGTTAAGATTAGGTCACGGGTGAATGTAAGGCTTCGGGTGAGGGTCAGGGTTAGGATGCGGGTTAGTTTTAGGGTTAGGGAATGGGGATGGATTAGGGTACAGTATAGGGTACGAAACTGCTAAATGGTTAGCGTACGTGTGAGGGCACGAGTTAGTGTTGGTGTCCTTGTTAAGATTAGGGCACGGGTGAGGGTAAGGCTTCGGGTGAGGGTCAGGGTTAACATTCGTGTTACGGTCAGGGTTAGGGAATGGGGAGGGTTTAGGGTACAGTTTAGGGTACAACAGTGCTTAAGGGTTAGCGTTCGTGTGAGGGCAAGAGTTAGTGTTGGTGTCCTGGTTAAGATTAGGGCACGGGTGAGGGTAAGGCTTAGGGTGAGGGTCAGGGTTAGCATTCGTGTGAGGGTTAGGGTTATGGAATGGGGAGAGATTAGGGTACAGTTTATGGTACGACAGTGTTTAAGTGTTAGCGTTCGTGTGAGGGCAAGAATTAGTGTTGGTGTTCTGCTTAAGATTAGCGCCCAGGTGAGGGTAAGGCTTCAGGTGAGAGTCAGGGTTAGGATTCGTTTTAGGGTTAGGGTTAGGGAATGGAGAGGGATTAGGGTACATGTTAGGGTACGGCAGCGGTTTAGGTTTAGCGTACATGTGAGGGCACAGTTTAGTGTTGGTGTTCTGGTTAAGATTAGGTCACAGGTGAGGGTAAGGCTTCAGGTGAGGGTCAGGGTTAGGATTCGGGTTAGGGTTAGGGGTAGGTAGTGGGGAGGGATTAGGGTACAGGTTAGGGTACGGCAACGGTTTAGGGTTAGCCTACTTTTTAGGGCATGGGTTAGTGTTGGCGTTCTGGTTAAGATTAAGGCACGGGTGAGGGTAAGGCTTTGTGTGAGGGTTAGGGTTATGATTCGGGTTAGGGTTAGGGTTAGGGAATGGGGAGTGATCAGGGTACATGTTAGGGTACGACAGTCCTTAAGGGTTAAAGTTCGTTTGAGGGCACGAGTTAGTGTTGGTGTACTGGTTAAGATTAGGGCATGAGTGCGGGTAAGGCTTTGGGTGAGGGTCAGGGTTAGGATTCGGGTTAGGGTTATTGTTAGGGAATGGAGAGGGTTCAGGGTACAGGTTAGGTTATGCTGCGGTACAGGGTTAGCGTACGTGTGAGGGCACAGTTTAGTGTTGGTCTTCTGGTTAAGATTAGGGCACGGGTGAAGGTAAGGCTTCGGGTGAGGGTCAGTGTTAGGACTCGGGTTAGGGTTAGGGTTAGGGAATGGGGAGTGATCAGGGTACAGGTTAGGGTACGACAGTGCTTAAGGGTTAGAGTTCGTTTCAGGGCACGAGTTAGTGTTGGTGTCCTGGTTAAGATTAGGGCATGAGTTAGGGTAAGGCTTCGGGTGAGGGTCAGGGTTAAGATTCGGGTTAGGGTTAGGGTTAGGGAATGGGGAGGGATTAGGGTACAGGTTAGTGTACGGCAACGGTTTAGGGTTAGCGTACGTTGGAGGGCATGGGTTAGTGTTCGTGCCCTGGTTAAGATTAGGCCACGGGTGAAGGTAAGGCTTCGGGTGAGGGTCAGGCTTAGTATTCTGGTTAGGGTTAGTGTTAGGGAATGGAGAGGGATTAGGGTACATGTTAGGGTACGGCAGCGGTTTAGGTTTAGCGTACGTGTGAGGGCATGGTTTAGTGTTGGTGTTCTGGTTAAGATTAGGTCACAGGTGAGGGTAAGGCATCAGGTGAGGGTCAGGGTTAGGATTCGGGTTAGTGTTAGGGTTAGGGAATGGGGAGGGATTAGGTTACAGGTTTAGGTACAACACTTAAGGGATAGCATACGTGTGAGGGCACGAGTTAGTGTTGGTGTCCTGGTTAAGATTAGGGTACGGGTGAGGGTAAGGCTTCGGGTGAGGGTCAGGGTTAGGATCCGGGTTAGGGTTAGGGTTAGGGAATGGAGAGGGATTAGGGCACAGGTTAGGGTACGACAACGCTTAAGGGTTAGAGTACGTGTGAGAGCACGAATTAGTTTTGGTGTCCTGGTTAATATTAGGGCACGGGTGAGGGTCAGGGTTTGGGTGAGGGTCACGGTTAGGATTCAGGTTAGGCTTAGGGTTACTGAATGGGGAGGGATTAGGGTACAGTTTAGGGTACGACAACGCTTAAGGGTTAGCGTACGTGTGAGTGCACGAGTTAGTGTTGGTGTACTGGTTAAGATTAGGGCACGTGTGAGGGTAAGGCCTTGGAAGAGCGTCAGGTTTAGGGTTTTGGTTTAGGGTTTGGGTTAGGGAATGGGGTGGGATTAGGGTACAGGTTAGGGTATGGCAACGGTTTAGGGTTAGCTTACTTTGGAAGGCGTGGGTTAGTGTTGATGTACTGGTTAAAATTAGGGCCCGGGTGAGGTTAAAGCTTCTGGTGAGTGTCAGGGATACGGTTTGGGTTAGGTTTATGGCTAGGGAATGGAGAGGGATTAGGGTACAGCTTATGGTACGGCGGCGGTTATGGGTTAGGGTACGTGTGAGGCCATTCTTTAGTGTTGGTGTACTGGTTAAGATTAGGTCACGGGTGAGGGTAAGGCTTCGGGTGAGGGTCAGGTTTAGGATTCAGATTAGGGTTAGGGTTAGGGAATGGGGAGGGATTAGAGTAAAGGTTAGCGTACAGCAACGTGTAAGGGTTAGCGTACGTGTGAGGGCATGAGTTAGTGTTGGTGTAATGGTTAAGATTAGGGCATGGGTGAGGTTAAGGCTTCGGGTGAGCGTCAGGGTTAGCATTCGGATTTGCGTTAGGGTTAGGGATTTGGGAGGTATTAGGGTATAACTTAGTGTACGACTACACCTAAGGATTAGCGTACGTGTGAGGGCACGAGTTAGTGTTGGTGTACTGGTTAAGATTAGGGCACGGGTGAGGGTAAGGCCTCGGAACAGGCTCAGGTTTATGGATTGGGTTAGGGTTAGGGTTAGGGAATCGGGAGGGATTAAGGTACAGATTAAAGTACGGCAACGGTTTAGGGTTAGACTACGTTGGAGTGCATGGGTTTGTGTTGATGTACTGGTTAAAATTAGGACACGGGTGAGGGTAAAGGTTCAGCTGAGTGTCAGGTTTAGGGTTCGAGTTAGGGTTAGGGAATGGAGAGGGATTTGGGTACAGGTTAGGTTATGGCTGCGGTTTTGGGTTAGCGTACGTGTGAGGACATGGTTTAGTATTGGTGTACTGGTTAAGACTAGGTCACGGGTGAGGGTAAAGCTTCGGGTGAGTGTCAGGGTTAACATTAGGGTTAGGGTTAGGGGTAGGGAATGGAGAGGGATTAGAGTACAGTTAGGGTTCGGGTTCGGGTTAGGGTTAGGGTTAAGGAATGGGGAGGGATTAGGGCACAGGTTAGGGTACGGGAACGGTTTAGGGTTAGCATATGTTGGAGGGCATGGGTTAGTGTTGATGTACTGGTTAAGATTAGGGCACTGGTTAGCGTCAGATTTCAGGTGAGGGTCAGGGTTAGGATTCATGTTACGGTTAGTGTTAGTTAACGGGGAGGGTTCAGGGTACAGTTTATGGTATGACAATTCTTAATGGTTAGTGTACGTGTGAGGGCACAAGTTAGTGTTGCTGTACTGGTTAAGATTTGGGCACGGGTGAGGGTAAGGCTTTGGATGAGGGACAGGATTAGGGATCGGGTTAGGTTTAGGTTTAGGCAATGGGGAGGGATTAGGGTACAAGTCAGGGTACAGCAACGGTTTAAGGTTAGTCTACGTTTGACGGCATGGGTTAGTGTTGATGCACTGGTTAAAATTAGGACACGGGTGAGGGTAAAGCTTCGGGTGACTGTCAGGGTTAGGGTTCGGGTTAGGGTTAGTGTTAGGGAATGGAGAGGGATTAGGGTATAGGTTAGGGTACGGCTGCATTTTAGGGTTAGTGTACGTGTGAGGGCACAGTTTAGTGTTGGTGCACTGGTGAAGATTAGGTCACGGGTGAGGGTAAGGTTTCAGGTGAGGGTCAGGGTTAGGATTTGGCTTAGGGTTAGGGTTAGGAAATAGGGAGGGATTAGGGTACAGTTTAGCGTACGATAATGCTTAAGGGTTAGTGTACGTGTGAGGGCACGAGTTAGTGTTGGTGTACTGGTTAAGATTAGGGCACGGGTGAGGGTAAGGCTTCGGAAGAGGATCAGGGTTAGGATTCGGGTTAGGGTTAGGGTTAGGGAATGAGGAGGGATTAGGGTACAGGTTAGGCTACGACAGTGCTTAAGGGTTAGCGTACGTGTGAGGGCACGAGTTAGTTTTGGTGTACTGTTTAAGACTAGGGCATGGGTGAGGGTAAGGCTACGAGTGAGAGTCAGAGTTAGGATACGTGTTAGGGTTAGGGTTAGGGAATGGGGAGGGTTTAGCGTACTGTTTAGGGTACGACAACGCTTTGGATTTAGTGTACGTATGAGGGCTCGAGTTAGTGTCGCTGTACTGGTTAAGATTATTGCATGGGTAATGGTATGGCTTCGGGTGAGGTTCAGGTTTATGATTCGGGTTAGCGTTAGGGTTAGGGACTGGGGAGGGATTAGGGTAAAGTTTAGGGTAGGACAACGCTTAAGGGTTAGTGTACGTGTGACGGCACGAGTTAGTGTTGGTGTACTGGTTAAAATTAGGGCACGGGTGAGGTTAAGTCCTTGGAAGAGTGTCAGGTTGAGGGTTTGGTTTAGGGTTAGAGTTAAGGAATGGGGAGGGATTAGGGTACAGGTTAGGGTACAGCAACGGTTTAGGGTTAGCCTACATTGAACGGCATGTGTTAGTGTTGATGTACTGGTTAAAATTAGGACACGGGTGAGAGTTCAGCTTCGGGTGAGTGTCAGGGTTAGGAGTTGGGATAGGGTTAGGGAATGGAGATGGATTAGGGTACAGTTTAGGGTACGAAAATGTTTAAGGTTTATCATAGGTGTGAGGGCACGGTTTAGTGTTGGTGTACTGGTTAAGATTAGGTCACCGGTGACGGTAAGGCTTTGGGTGAGGGTCAGGGTTAGCATAAGGGTTAGGGTTAGTGTTAGGGAATGGGGAGAGATTAGGGTACAGTTTAGGGTACGACAACGCTTAAGGGTTAGTGTACGTGTGAGGGCACGAGTTATTGTTGGTGTACTGGTTAAGATTAGGGCACGGGTGAGGGTAAGACCTCGGAAGAGGGTCAGGTTTAGGGTTTGGGTTAGGGTTAGGTTAAGGAATGGGCAGGGATTAGTGTACATTTTAGGGTACGGGAACGGTTTAGGGTTAGCCTATGTTGGAGGGCATCGGTTAGTGTTGATGTACTGGTTAAAATTAGGACACGGGTGAGGGTAAAGCTTCGGGTGACTGTCAGGGTTAGGGTTCGGGTTAGGGTTAGGGTTAGGGATGGAGAGGGATTAGGGTACAGGTTATGGTACAACAACGCTTAAGCGTTAGCGTACGTGTTAGGGCACCGCTTAGTGTTGGTGTACTGTTTAAGATTAGGTCACGGGTGAGGGTAAGGCTTCAGGTGAGGGTCATGGTTAGGATTCGGGTTAAAGTTAGGGTTAGGGAATGGGGAGGCATTAGGGTACAATTTAGGGTAGACAACGCTTAAGGGTTAACGTACGTGTGAGGGCACGGGTTAGTGTTGGTGTACTGGTTAAGATTAGGGCACGGGTGAGTGTAAGGCTTCGGGTGAGGGTCAGGGTTAGGATTCGGGTTAGGGTTAGGTTTAGGGAATGGGGAGGGAGTAGGGTACAGTTTAGGGTACAACAACGCTTAACTTTTAGCGTACATGTGAGGGCACAAATTAGTGTTGGTGTACTGGTTAAGATTATTGCACGGGTGAGGGTAAGGCCTCGGAAGACGGTCAGGTTTAGGGTTTGGGTTAGGGTTAGGTTTATTGAATGAAGAGAGATTAGGGTATAGGTTAGGGTACGACAACGCTTAAGGGTTAGTGTACGTGTTAGGGCACGAGTTAGTGTTGGTGTACTGGTTAAGATTAGGGCACGGGTGAGGGTAAGACCTTGCAAGAGGTTCAGGTTTAGGGTTTGGGTTAGGGTTTGGGTTAAGGAATGGGGAGGGATTAGGGCACAGTTTAGGGTATGGGAACGGTTTAGGGTTAGGCTATGCTGGAGGGCATGGGTTAGTGTTGATGTACTGGTTCAGATTAGGGCACTGCTTAGCGTAAGGCTTAGGGTGAGGATCAGGGTTAGGATTCGCGTTACTGTTAGTGTTAGTTAACAGGGAGGGTTTAGGGTACAGTTTATGGTATGACAATGCTTAATGGTTAGTGTACGTGTGAGGGCACAAGTTAGTGTTGCTGTACTGGTTAAGATTAGGACACGGATGAGGGTAAGGCTTTGGGTGAGGGACAGGATTAGGGATCGGGTTAGGGTTAGGGTTAGGCAATGGGGAGGGATTAGGGTACAAGTCAGGGTACAGCAATGGTTTAAGGTTAGCCTATGTTGGAGGGCATGGGTTACTGTTGATGCACTGGTTAAAATTAAGACACGGGTGACGGCAAATCGTCAGGTGAGTGTCAGGTTTAGGGCTCGGGTTAGGGTTAGGTTTAAGGAATGGAGAGGGATTAAGTTACAGTTTAGGGTACGACAACACTTAAGGGTTAGTGTACGTGTGAGGGCACGAGTTATTGTTGGTGTACTGGTTAAGATTAGGGCACGGGTGAGGGTAAGACCTCGGAAGAGGGTCAGGTTTAGGGTTGGGGTTAGGGTTAGGTTAAGGAATGGGCAGGGATTAGTGTACATTTTAGGGTATGGGAACGGTTTAGGGTTAGCCTATGTTGGAGGGCATGGGTTAGTGTTGATGTACTGGTTAAAATTAGGACACGGGTGAGGGTAAAGCTTCGGGTGACTGTCAGGGTTAGAGTTCGGGTTAGGGTTAGGGTTAGGGAATGGAGAGGGATTAGGGTATAGGTTAGGGTACGGCTGCATTTTACGGTTAGCGTACGTGCGAGAGCACGGTTTAGTGTTGGTGTACTGGTGAAGATTAGGTCACGGGTGAGGGTAAGGCTTCAGGTGAGGGTCAGGGTTAGGATTCGTCTTAGGCTTAGGGTTAGGAAATAGGGAGGGATTAGGGTACAGTTTAGCGTACGACAATGCTTAAGGGCTAGTGTACGTGTGAGGGCACGAGTTAGTGTTGGTGTACTGGTTAAGATTAGGGCACGAATGAGGGAAAGGCTTCGGATGAGGTTCAGGGTTAGGATTCGGGTTAGGGTTAGGTTTAGGGAATGGGGAGGGATTGGGGTACAAGTTAGGGTATGACAACGCTTAAGCGTTAGCCTACGTGTGAGGGCATGAGATAGTGTTGGTGTACTGGTTAAAATTAGGGCATGAGTGAGTGTAAGGCTGAGGGTGAGGGTCAGGGTTAGGATTCGGGTTAGAGTTAGTGTTAGGGAATGGGGAGGGATTAGGGTACACGTTAGGGTAAGGCTGCAGTTTAGGGTTAGCGTACGTGTGAGGGCATGGTTTAGTATTGGTGTACTGGTTAAGACTAGGTCACGGGTGAGTTTAAAGCTTCTGGTGAGGGTCAGGTTTAGGATTCGGGTTAGGGTTAGGGTTAGGGAATGAAGAGGGATTAGGGTACTGTTTAGGGTAACACAACTCTTAAGGGTTAGCGTACGTGTGATGGCACGAGTTATTGTTTGTGTACTGGTTAAGATTAGGGCACGGGTGAGGGTTAGGCCTCGGAAGAGGGGCAGGTTTAGGGTTTGGGTTAGGGTTAGTGTAAGGGAATGGGGAGGGGTTAGGGTACGACAACGCTTAAGGGTTAGTGTACGTGTCAGGGCACGAGTTAGTGTTGGTGTACTGTTTAAGATTAGGGCACGGGTGATGGTAAGGCTTCGGGTGAGGGTCAGGTTTAGAATTCGGATTAGGGTTAGTGTTAGGGAATGGGGAGGGATTAGGTTACAGGTTAGGTTATGGCAAAGGTTTAGGGTTAGCCTACATCGTAGGGAATGGGTTATTGTTGATGTACTGGTTAAAATTAGGACACGAGTGTGGGTAAAGCATCGAGTGAGTGTCAGTGTTAGGTTTCGGGTTACGGTTAGGGTTAGGGAATGGAGAGGGATTAGGGTACAGGTTATGGTACAACAACACTTAAGGGTTAGTGTACGTGTGAGGGCACCAGTTAGTGTTGGTGTACTGGTTAAGATTAAGGCAAGGGTGAGGGTAAGGCTTCGGGTGAGGGTCAGGTTTAGGGTTCGGCTTAGGGTTAGGGTTGGGGAATGGAGAGGGATTAGGGTACAGGTTAGGGTACGACAGTGCTTATGGGTTAGAGTTCGTTTGAGGGCACGAGTTAGTGTTAGTGTCCTGTTTAAGATTAGGGCATGAGTGAGGTTAAGGCTTCAGGTGACGGTCAGGAATAGGATTCGTCTTAGGGTTAGGGTTAGGGAATGGGGAGGGATTAGGGTACAGGTTAGGGTACGGCAATGGTTTAGGGTTGGCCTACGTTGGAGGGCATGGGTTAGTGTTGGTATCCTGGTTACGATTAGGACACGGGTGAGGGTAAGGCTTCAGGTCAGGGTGAGGGTTAGGATTCGGGTTAGGGTTAGGGTTAGGGAATGGGGAGGGATTAGGGTACAGTTTAGGGTACGACATTGCTTAAAAGTTAGTGTACGTGTGAGGGTAAGAGTTAGTTTTGGTGTCCTGGTTAAGATTAGGTCATGAGTGAGTGTAAGGCTTCGGGTGAGGGTCAGGGTTAGGTTTCGGGTTAGGGTTAGGGTTAGGGAATCGGGAGGGATTAGGCTACAGGTTAGGGTACTACAACACTTAAAGGTTATCGTACGTGTGAGGGCACGAATTAGTGTTGGTGTCCTGGTTAACATTAGGGCACGGGTGAGAGTAAGGCTTCTGGTGAGATTCAGGGTTAGGAGTCGTGTTAGGGTTAGGGTTAGGGAATTGGGAGGGATTAGGGTACAGTTTAGGGTACGACAGTGCTTAAGGGCTAGCGTACGTATGAGAGTATGAGTTAGTGTTGGTGTCCTGATTAAGATTAGGGCATGAGTGAGGGTAAGGCTTCGGGTGAGGGTCAGGGTTAGGATTCGGGGTATGGTTAGGGTTAGGGAATGGGGAGGGATTAGGCTAAAGTTTAGGGTACGGCAACGGTTTAGGGTTAGCCTACGTTGGAGAGCATGGGTTAGTGTTGGTGTCCTGGTTAAGTTTAGGTCACGGGTGAAGGTAAGGCTTCGGGTGAGAGTCAGGGTTAGGATTCGGATTAGGGTTAGGGTTAGGGAATGGGGAGGGATTAGGGTATAGTTTAGCGTACGAAAATTCTAAAGGGTTAGCGTACGTGTGAGGGCACGAATTAGTGTTGGTGTCCTGGTTAAGATTGGGGCACGGGTGAGGGTAACGCTTCGGGTGAGGGTCAGAGGTAGGATTCGTGTCAGGGTTAGGGTTATGGAATGGGGAGGGAATAGGGTACAGTTTAGGGTACGACAGTGCTCAAGTGTTAGCGTACGTGTGAGCGCACGGTTTAGTGTTGGTGTTCTGGTAAAGATTAGGTCACGGGTGAGGTAAGGCTTCAGGTGAGGGTCAGGGTTAGGATTCGGGTGAGCGTTAGGGTTAGGGAATCGGGAGGAATTAGGGTACAGTTTAGGGGACGACAGTTCTTAAGTGTTAGCTTTCGTGTGAGGGCAAGAGTTAGTGTTGGTGTCCTGGTTAAGATTCGGGCACGGGTGAGGGTAAAGTTTCGGGTGAGTGTCAGGGTTAGGATTCGGGTTAGCGTTAGGGTTAGGTAATGGGAGAGGGATTAGGGTACAGGTTAGATTTCGGCTGAGGTTTAGGATTAGCGTACGTGTGAGGGTACGGTTTAGTGTTGGTGTTCTGGTTAAGATTAGGTCAAGGGTGAGTGTAAGGCTTTGGGTGAGGGTAAGGGTTAGGATTCGGGTTAGGGTTAGGGTTAGGGAAAGGGGAGGGATCAGGGAACCGGTTAGGGTATGACAGTGTTTAAGGGCTAGAGTTCGTTTTAGGGCACGAGTTAGTGTTGGTGTCCTGGTTAAGATTAGGGCATGAGTGAGGGTAAGGCTTTGGGTGAGGGTCAGGTTTAGGATTCGGGTTAGGGTTAGGGTTGGGGAATGGGGAGGGATTAGGGTACAGGTTAGGGTACGGCAGCGGTTTAGGGTTATCCTACGTTGGAGGGCATGGGTTAGTGTTGGTGTCCTGGTTAAGATTATGGAACGGGTGATGGTAAGGCTTCGGGTTAGGGTCAGGATTAGGATTCACGTTAGGGTTAGGGTTAGGGAATGGGCAGAGATTAGGGTACAGGTTAGGGTACGGCAGCTGTTTAGGGTTAGCCTACGTGGAAGGGTATGGATTAGTGTTGATGTACTGGTTAAAATTAGGACACGGGTGAGGGTAAGGCTTCGGGTGAGTGTCAGGGTTAGGTTTCGGGTTAGGGTTAGGGTTAGGGAATGGAGAGGGATTAGGGTACAGGTTAGGTTATGGCTTCAGTTTAGGGTTAGCGTACGTGTGAGGGCACAGTTTAGTGTTGGTGTTCTGGTTAAGATTAAGGCACGGGTGAGGGTAAGGCTTCGGGTAAGTGTCAGGGATAGGATTCGGGATAGGGTTAGCGTTAGGGAAAGGGGAGGGATTAGGGTACAGTTTAGGGTACGACAGTGCTTAAGGGTTAGCGTCGTGTGAGTGCACGAGTTAGTGTTGGTGTCCTGGTTAAAATTAGGGCACGGGTGGGGGAAAGGCTTCGGGTGAGGGTCAGGTTTAGGATTCGGGTTAGGGTTAGGGTTACGGAATGGGGAGTGATCAGGGTACAGGTTAGGGTACGACAGTGCTTATGGGTTAGAGTTCGTTTGAGGGCACGAGTTAGTGTTAGTGTCCTGTTTAAGATTAGGGCATGAGTGAGGTTAAGGCTTCAGGTGACGGTCAGGAATAGGATTCGTCTTAGGGTTAGGGTTAGGGAATGGGGAGGGATTAGGGTACAGGTTAGGGTACGGCAATGGTTTAGGGTTGGCCTACGTTGGAGGGCATGGGTTAGTGTTGGTATCCTGGTTACGATTAGGACACGGGTGAGGGTAAGGCTTCAGGTCAGGGTGAGGGTTAGGATTCGGGTTAGGGTTAGGGTTAGGGAATGGGGAGGGATTAGGGTACAGTTTAGGGTACGACATTGCTTAAAGTTTAGTGTACGTGTGAGGGTAAGAGTTAGTTTTGGTGTCCTGGTTAAGATTAGGTCATGAGTGAGTGTAAGGCTTCGGGTGAGGGTCAGGGTTAGGTTTCGGGTTAGGGTTAGGGTTAGGGAATCGGGAGGGATTAGGCTACAGGTTAGGGTACGACAGTGCTTAAGTGTTAGAGTTCGTTTGAGGTCTCGAGTTAGTGTTGGTGTCCTGGTTAAGATTAGGGCATGAGGGAGGGTAAGGCTTCGGGTGTGGGTCAGTGTTAGGAATCGGGTTAGGGTTAGGGTTAGGGAATGGGGAGGGAATAGGGTACAGGTTAGGGTACGCCAACGGTTTAGGGTTAGCCTACGTTGGAGGGCATGGGTTAGTGGAGGTGTCCTGGTTAAAATTAGGTCATGGGTGAGGGTAACTCTTCGGGTGAGGGTCAGGGTTAGGATTCGGGTTAGGGTTCGACAGAGCTTAAGGGTTAGCGTACGTGTGAGGGTAAGAGTTAGTGTTGGTGTCCTGGTTAAGATTAGGGCACGGGTGAGGGTAAGGCTTCGGGTGAGAGTCAGGGTTAGGAGTCGTGTTAGGGTTAGGGTTATGGAATTGGGAGTGATTAGGGTACAGTTTAGGGTACGACAGGGCTTACGGGTCAGCGTTCGTGTGAGGGCACGAGTTATTGTTGGTGTCCTGGTTAAGATTAGGGCATGGGTGAAGGTAGGGCTTCGGGTGAGGGTCAGGGTTAGATTCGGGTTAGGGTTAGGGTTAGGGAATGGGGAGGGATTAGGGTACGGTATAGGGTACGACAGTGCTTAAGGGTTAGCTTTCGTGTGAGGGCACGAGTTAGTGTTGGTGTCCAGGTTAAGATTAGGGAACGGGTGAGTGTAAGGCTTCGGGTGAGGGTCAGGTTTAGGATTCTGGTTACGGTTAGGGTTAGGGACAGGGGAGGGATTAGGGTACAGGTTAGGGTACGGCAACGGTTTCAGGGTTAGCCTACGTTGGATGGCATGGGTTAGTGTTGATGTACTGGTTAAAATTAGGACACGGGTGAGGGTAAAGTTTCGGGTGAGTGTCAGGTTTAGGTTTCGGGTTAGGGTTAGGGTTAGGGAATGGAGAGGGATTAGGGCACAGGTTAGGGTACGACATTGCTTAAGGGTTAGAGTAGGTGTGAGGGCACGAATTAGTGTTGGTGTCCTGGCTAAGATTAGGGCACGGGTGAGGGTAAGGCTTCGGGTGAGTGTCAGAGTTAGGATTTAGGTTATGGTTAGGGTTAGGGAATGGGGAGGGATTATGGTGCACTTTAGAGTACGACAATGCTTAAGGGTTAGCGTACGTGTGAGGGCACGAGTTAGTGTTGGTGTCCTGGTTAAGATTAGAGCACGGGTGAGCGTAAGGCTTCGGGTGAGGGTCAGGGTTAGGATTCGTGTTAGGGTTAGGGTTAGGGAATGGAGAGGGATTAGGGTACATGTTAGGGTACGGAAGCTGTTTAGGGTTAGCGAACGTGTGAGGGCACGGTTTAGTGTTGGTGTTCTGGTAAAGATTAGGTCATGGGTGAGGGTAAGGCTTCGTGTGAGGGTCAGGGTTAGGATTCGGGTTAGGTTTAGGGTTATGGAATGGGGAGGGATTAGGGAACAGTTTAGGGTACGACAGTGCTTAAGGGTTAGCGTACGTGTTAGGGTAAGAGTTAGTGTTGGTGTCCTGGTTAAGTTTAGGACACGGGTGAGGGTAAGGCTTCTGGTGAGGGTCAGGGTTAGGATAGTTTTAGGTTTAGGGTTATGGAATGGGGAGGGATTAGGGTGCAGTTTAGGGTACGACAGTGCTTAAGGGTTAGCGTACGTTTGAGGGTAAGAGTTAGTGTTGGTGTCCTGGTTAAGATTAGGGCACGGGTGAGAGTATCGCTTCGGATAAGTGTCAGGGTTAGGATTCGGGTTAGGGTTAGGGTTAGGGAATCGGGAGGGATTAGGCTACAGGTTAGGGTACTACAACACTTAAAGGTTATCGTACGTGTGAGGGCACGAATTAGTGTTGGTGTCCTGGTTAAGATTAGGGCACGGGTGAGAGTAAGGCTTCTGGTGAGATTCAGGGTTAGGAGTCGTGTTAGGGTTAGGGTTAGGGAATTGGGAGGGATTAGGGTACAGTTTAGGGTACGACAGTGCTTAAGGGCTAGCGTCCGTGTGAGAGTATGAGTTAGTGTTGGTGTCCTGATTAAGATTAGGGCATGAGTGAGGGTAAGGATTCGGGTGAGGGTCAGGGTTAGGATTCGGGGTATGGTTAGGGTTAGGGAATGGGGAGGGATTAGGCTAAAGTTTAGGGTACGGCAACGGTTTAGGGTTAGCCTACGTGGGAGAGCATGAGTTAGTGTTGGTGTCCTGGTTAAGTTTAGGTCACGGGTGAAGGTAAGGCTTCGGGTGAGAGTCAGGGTTAGGATTCGGATTAGGGTTAGGGTTAGGGAATGGGGAGGGATTAGGGTATAGTTTAGCGTACGAAAATTCTAAAGGGTTAGCGTACGTGTGAGGGCACGAATTAGTGTTGGTGTCCTGGTTAAGATTGGGGCACGGGTGAGGATAACGCTTCGGGTGAGGGTCAGAGGTAGGATTCGTGTCAGGGTTAGGGTTATGGAATGGGGAGGGAATAGAGTACAGTTTAGGGTACGACAGTGCTCAAGTGTTAGCGTACGTGTGAGCGCACGGTTTAGTGTTGGTGTTCTAGTAAAGATTAGGTCACGGGTGAGGTAAGGCTTCGGGTGAGGGTCAGGGTTAGGATTCGGGTGAGCGTTAGGGTTAGGGAATGGGGAGGAATTAGGGTACAGTTTAGGGGACGACAGTTCTTAAGTGTTAGCTTTCGTGTGAGGGCAAGAGTTAGTGTTGGTGTCCTGGTTAACATTCGGGCACGGGTGAGGGTAAAGTTTCGGGTGAGTGTCAGGGTTAGGATTCGGGTTAGGGTTATGGTTAGGGAATGGGGAGGGATTAGGGTACAGGTTAGGGTTAGCCTACATTGGAGGGCATGGGTTAGTGTTGGTTTCCTAGTTCAGATTAGGGCACGGGTGTGTGTTAGGCTTCGGGTGTGGGTCAGGGTTAGGATTCGGTTTAGGGTTAGGGTTAGGTAATGGGGAGGTATTAGGGTACAGTTTAGAGTACGACAGTGTTCAAGGGTTAGCGTTCGTGTGAGGGCACGAGTTAGTGTTGGTGTCCTGGTTAAGATAAGGGGACGGGTGAGGGTATGGCTTCGGGTGAGGGTCAGGGTTAGGAGTCGTGTTAGGGTTAGGGTTATGGAATGGGGAGGGATTAGGGTACAGTTTAGGGTACGACAGTGCTTAAGTGTTAGCGTTCGTGTGAGGGCACGAGGTAGTTTGGGTGTCCTGGTTAAGATTCGGGCACGGGTGAGGGTAAAGTTTCGGGTGAGTGTCAGGGTTAGGTTTCGGGTTAGGGTTAGGGAATGAAGAGGGATTAGGCTACAGGTTAGGTTACGGCTGCGGTTTAGGATTAGCGTACGTGTGAGGGCACGGTTTAGTGTTGGTGTTCAGGTTAAGATTATGTCACGGGTGAGAGTAAGCCTTCGGGTGAGGGTCAGGGTTAGAATTCGGGTTACGGTTAGGGTTAGAGAATAGGGAGGGATTAGGGTAGAGTTTAGGGTACGACAGTGCTTAAGGGTTAGCATACGTGTGAGGGTAAGAGTTAGTGTTGGTGTCCTGGTTAAGATTAGGGCACAGGTGAGGGTAAGGCTACGGTGAGGGTCAGAATTAGGATTCGGGTTAGGGTTAGGGTTAGGGAATGGGGAGGGATTAGGCTACAGGTTAGGGTACGACAACACTAAAGGTTTAGCTTATGTGTGAGGGCACGAATTATTGTTGGTGTCTTGGTTAAGATTAGGGCACGGGTGAGGGTAAGGCTTCGGGTGAGGGTCAGGGTTAGGTTTCGGGTTAGGGTTAGGGTTAGGGAATGGGGAGGGATCAGGGTACAGGTTATGGTATGGCAACAGTTTAGCGTTAGCCTACGTTGGAAGGCATGGGTTATTCTTGGTGTCGTGGTTAAGCTTAATGCACGGGTGAGGATAAGGCTTCGTGTGACGGTCAGGGTTAGGGTTCGGGTTAGGGTTAGGGTTAGGGAATGGGGAGGGATTCGGGTACAGTTTAGGGTACGAGAGGGCTTAAGGGTTAGCGTTCGTGTGAGGGCACGAGTTACTGTTGGTGTCCTGGTTAAGATTAGAGCACGAGTGAGGGTAAAGTTTCGGGTGAGTGTCCGGGTTAGGTTTCGGGTTACGGTTAGGGTTAGGGAATGGGGAGGGATTAGGGTACAGGTTAGGGTACGGCAGCTGTTTAGGGTTAGCCTACGTGGAAGGGTATGGATTAGTGTTGATGTACTGTTTAAAATTAGGACACGGGTGAGGGTAAGGCTTCGGGTGAGTGTCAGGGTTCGGTTTCGGGTTACGGTTAGGGTTAGGGAATGGAGAGGGATTAGGGTACAGGTTAGGTTATGGCTTCGGTTTAGGGTTAGCGTACGTGTGAGGGCACAGTTTAGTGTTGGTGTTCTGGTGAAGATTAAAGCACGGGTGAGGGTAAGGCTTCGGGTGAGGGTCAGGGTTAGGATTCGGGTTAGGGTTCGACAGAGCTTAAGGGTTAGCGTACTTGTGAGGGTAAGAGTTAGTGTTGGTGTCCTGGTTAAGATTAGGGCACGAGTGAGAGTAAGGCTTCGGGTGAGAGTCAGGGTTAGGAGTCGTGTTAGGGTTAGGGTTATGGAATTGGGAGTGATTAGGGTACAGTTTAGGGTACGACAGGGCTTATGGGTCAGCGTTCGTGTGAGGGCACGAGTTAGTGTTGGTGTCCTAGTTAAGATTAGGGCATGGGTGAAGGTAGGGCTTCGGGTGAGGGTCAGGGTTAGGAGTCGTGTTAGGGTTAGGGTTAGGGAATGGGGAGGGATTAGGGTACGGTATAGGGTACGACAGTGCTTAAGGGTTAGCTTTCGTGTGAGGGCACGAGTTAGTGTTGGTGTCCTGGTTAAGATTAGGGAACGGGTGAGTGTAAGGCTTCGGGTGAGGGTCAGGTTTAGGATTCTGGTTACGGTTAGGGTTAGGGACAGGGGAGGGATTAGGGTACAGGTTAGGGTACGGCAACGGTTTCAGGGTTAGCCTACGTTGGATGGTATGGGTTAGTGTTGATGTACTGGTTAAAATTAGGACACGGGTGAGGGTAAAGTTTCGGGTGAGTGTCAGGTTTAGGTTTCGGGTTAGAGTTAGGGTTAGGGAATGGAGAGGGATTAGGGCACAGGTTAGGGTACGACATTGCTTAAGGGTTAGAGTACGTGTGAGGGCACGAATTAGTGTTAGTGTCCTGGCTAAGATTAGGGCACGGGTGAGGGTAAGGCTTCGGGTGAGTGTCAGAGTTAGGATTCAGGTTATGGTTAGGGTGAGGGAATGGGGAGGGATTATGGTGCACTTTAGAGTACAACAATGCTTAAGGGTTACCGTACGTGTGAGGGCACGAGTTAGTGTTGGTGTCCTGGTTAAGATTAGAGCACGGGTGAGCGTAAGGCTTCGGGTGAGGGTCAGGGTTAGGATTCGTGTTAGGGTTAGGGTTAGGGAATGGAGAGGGATTAGGGTACATGTTAGGGTACGGAAGCTGTTTAGGGTTAGTGAACGTGTGAGGGCACGGTTTAGTGTTGGTGTTCTGGTAAAGATTAGGTCATGGGTGAGGGTAAGGCTTTGTGTGAGGGTCAGGGTTAGGATTCGGGTTAGGTTTAGGGTTATGGAATGGGGAGGGATTAGGGAACAGTTTAGGGTACGACAGTGCTTAAGGGTTAGCGTACGTGTGAGGGTAAGAGTTAGTGTTGGTGTCCTGGTTAAGTTTAGGACACGGGTGAGGGTAAGGCTTCTGGTGAGGGTCAGGGTTAGGATAGTTTTAGGTTTAGGGTTATGGAATGGGGAGGGATTAGGGTGCAGTTTAGGGTACGACACTGCCTAAGGGTTTGCGTTCGTGTGAGGGCATGAGTTAGTGTTGGTGTCCTGGTTAAGATTAGGGCACGGGTGAGGGTAAAGTTTCGGATGAGTGTCAGGGTTAGGTTTCTGCTTAGGGTTAGGGTAAGGGAAAGGAGAGCGATTAGGGTACAGGTTCGGTTATGGCTGCGGTTTATGGTTAGCGTACGTGTGCGGGAACGGTTTAGTGTTGGTGTTCTGGTTAAGATTAGGTCACGGGTGAGTGTAACGCTTCGGGTGAGGGTAAGGGTTAGGATTCGGGTTAGGGTTAGGGTTAGGTAATGGGGAGGGATTAGGGTACAGTTTAAGATACGACAGTGTTTAAGGGTTAGCGTTCGTGTGAGGGCACGACTTAGTGTTGGTGTCCAGGTTAAGATTACGGCACGGGCGAGGGTAAGACTTCGGGTGAGTGTCAGGGTTAGAAATCGGGTTAGGGTTAGGGTTACGGAATGGGGAGGGATCAGGGAACAGGTTAGGTTACAACAGTGCTTAAGGGTTAGAGTACGTTTGTGAGCACGAGTTAGTGTTGGTGTCCTGGTTAAGATTAGGGCATTAGTGAGAATAAGGCTTCGGGCGAGGGTCAGGGTTAGGATTCGGGTTAGGGTTAGTGTTAGGGAATGGGGAGGGATCAGGGTACAGTTTAGGGTACTACAGTGTTTAAGGGTTAGAGTTCGTTTGAGGGCACGAGTTAGTGTTGGTGTCCTGGTTAAGATTAGGCCATGAGTGAGGGTAAGGCTTCGGGTGAGGGTCAGGGTTAGGATTCGGGTTTGGGTTAGGGTTAGGGAATGGGGAGGGATTAGGGTACAGGTTAGGGTACGGCAACAGTTTAGCGTTAACCTACGTTGGAGGGCATGGGTTAGTTTTGGTGTCGTGGTTAAGATTAAGGCACGGGTGAATGTAAGGCTTCGGGTCAGGGTCAGGGTTAGGGTTCGGGTTAGGCTTAGGGTTAGGGAATGGGGAGGGATTAGGGTACAGTTTAGGGTACGACAGGGCTTAAGGGTTGGCGTTCTTGTGAGGGAACGAGTTAGTGTTGGTGTCCTGGTTAAGTTTAGAGCACGGGTGAGGGTAAAGTTTCGGGTGAGTGTCAGGGTTAGGGTTAGGGTTAGGGTTAGGGAATGGAGAGGGATTAGGGTACAGGTTAGGTTACGGCTGCATATTAGGGTTAGAGTACGTGTGATGGCACGGTTTAGTGTTGGTGTTTTGGTTAAGATTAGGTCACGGGTGAGTGTAAGGCTTCGGGTGAGGGTCAGGGTTAGCATTCGGGTTAGGGTAAGGGTTAGTGAATGGGGAGGCCTTAGGGTACAGTTTAGGGTACGACAGTGCTTAAGGGTTAGAGTTGGTTTGAGGGCACGAGTTAGTGTTGGTGTGCTCGTTACGATTAGGGCACGGGTGAGGGTAAGGTTTCGGGTGAGGGTCAGGGTTCAGATTCGGGTTAGGGTTAGGGTTAGGGAATGGGGAGGGATCCGGGAACAGGTTAGGGTACGACAGTGCTTAAGGGTTAGAGTTCGTTTGAGGGCATGGGTTAGTGTTGGTGACCTGGTTAAGATTAGGGCACGGGTGAGGGTAAGGATTCGGGTGAGGTTCAGGGTTAGGATTCGGGTTAGGTTTAGGGTTAGGGAATTGGGAGGGATTAGGGTATAGCTTAAGGTACGACAGTGCTTAAGGGTTAGCGTACGTGTGAGAGTATGAGTTAGTGTTGGTGTCCTGGTTAAGATTAGGGCACTGGTGAGGATAAGGCTTCGGGTGAGGGTCAGGGTTAGGATTCGGGGTAGGGTTAGGGTTAGGGAATGGGGAGTGATAAGGCTACAGGTTAGGGTACGACAACACTTAAGAGTTAGCGCACGTGTGAGGGCACGAATTAGTGTTGGTGTCCTGGTTAAGATTAGGGCACCGCTTAGGGTAAGGCTTCGTGTGAGGGTCAGTGTTAGGAGTCGTGTTAGGGTTAGGGTTATGGAATGGGGAGGGATTAGGGTACACTTTAGGGTACGACAGTGCTTAAGGGTTAGCGTTCATGTGAGGGCACGAGTTAGTGTTGGTGTCCTGGTTAAAATTAGGGCACGGGTGAGGGTAAAGTTTCGGGTGAGTGTCAAGGTTAGGTTTCGGGTTAGGGTTAGGGTTAGGGAATGGGGAGGGATTAGGGTACAGGTTACGGTACGACAACGCTTAAGTGTTAGCGTACGTGTGAGGGCACGAATTAGTGTTGGTGTCCTGGTTAAGATTAGGGCAAGGGTGAGGGTAACGCTTCGGGTGAGGGTCAGGGTTAGGATTCGGGTTAGGGTTAGGATTAGGAAATGGGGCGGGATTAGGGTACAGTTTAGGGTACGGCAACGGTTTAGGGTTAGCCTACGTGGGACGGCATGGGCTAGTGTTGATGTACTGGTTAAAATTAGGACACGGGTGAGGGTAAAGTTTCGGGTGAGTGTCAGGGTTAGGTTTCGCGTTAGGGTTTTGGTTAGGGAATGGAGAGGGATCAGGGTACAGGTTAGGTTATGCTGCGGTTTAGGGTTAGCGTACGTGTGAGGGCATGGCTTAGTTTTGGTGTTCTGGTTAATATTAGGTTACGGGTGAGGGTAAGGCTTCGGGTGAGGGTCATTGTTAGGATTAGGGTTAGGGTTAGGGTTAGGGAATGGGGAGGGATTAGGGTACAGGTTAGGGTACGACAACACTTAAGCGTTAGCGTACATGTGAGGGCACGAATTAGTGTTGGTGACCTGGTTAAGATTAGGGCACGGGTGAGGGTAAGGCTTCGGGTGAGGTTCAGCTTTAGGAGTCGTGTTAGGGTTAGGGTTATGGAATGGGGAGCGATTAGGGTACAGTTTAGGGTACGACAGTGCTTAAGGTTTAGCGTTCGTGTGAGGGCACGAGTTAGTGTTGGTGTCCTGGTTATGCTTAGGGCACGGGTGAGGGTAAGGCTTCGTGTGAGGGTCAGGGTTAGGATTCTAGTTAGGGTTAGTGTTAGGGAATGGGGAGGAATTAGGGTACAGGTTAGGGTACGGCTACGGCAACGGTTTAGGGTTAGCCTACTCTGGAGGCCATGTGTTAGTGTTGGTGTCCTGGTTAAGATTAGGGCACGGGTGAGGGTAAAGTTTCGGGTGAGTGTCAGGGTTAGGTTTCGGGTTAGGGTTATGGTTAGGAAATGGAGAGGGATCAGGGTACAGTTTAGGTTATGCTGCGGTTTAGGGTTAGCGTACGTGTGAGGGCAGGGTTTAGTTTTGGTGTTCTGGTTAAGATTAGGTCACGGGTGAGGGTAAGGCGTCGGGTGAGGGTCATCGTTAGGATTAGGATTAGGGTTAGGTTTATGGAATTGGGAGGGATTAGGGTACAGGTTATTGTACGACAACGTTTAGCGGTTCGCATATGTGTGAGGGCACGAGATAGTGTTGGTGTCCTCGTTAAGATTAGGGCACGGGTGAGGGTTAGGCTTCGCGTGAGGGTCAGGGTTAGGATTCGGGTTAGCGTTAGGGTTATCGAATAGGGAGGCATTAGGGTACAAATTATGGTACGACAGTGCTTAAGGGTTAGCGTTCGTGTGAAAGGAAGGAGTTAGTGTTCGTGTCCTGGACAAGATTAGGGCACGGGTGAGGGTAATGCTTCGGGTGAGGGTCTGGGTTAGGATTCGAATTAGGGTTAGTGTTAGGGAATGTGGAGGGATTAGGGTGCAGGTTGGGGTACGGCAACGGTTGAGGGTTAGCCTACGTTTGAGGGCATGGGTTAGTGTTGATGTACCGGTTAAAATTATGACACGGGTGAGGGTAAAGTTTCGCGTGTCAGGGTTAGTTTTCGGGTTAGGGTTACGGTTAGGGAATCGCGAGGGATTAGGGTACAGGTTAGGTTACGGCTGCGGTTTAGGGTTAGCGTACGTGTGCGAGCACGAGTTAGTGTTGGTGTCCTGGTTAAGATTACGGCACGGGTGAGGGTAAGGCTTCGGGTGACGGTAAGGGTTAGGATTCGGGTTAGGGTTAGGGTTAGGGAATGGGGAGGGATTAGGCTACAGGTTATGGTACGACAACACTTAATGGTTAGCATACGTGTGAGGGCACGAATTACTGTTGCTGTCCTGGTTAAGATTAGGTCACGGTTGAGGGTAAGGCTTCGGTTGAGAGTCAGGGTTAGGAGTCGTGTTAGGGTTAGGGTTTTGGAATGGGGAGGGATTAGGGTACAGTTTAGGGTACGACAGTGCTTAAGGGTTAGCGTTCGTGTGAGGGCACGAGTTAGTGTTGGTGTCCTGGTTATAATTACGGCACGGGTGAGGGTAAGGCTTCGGGTGAGGGTCAGGATTAGGATTCGGGTTATGGTTAGGGTTAGGGAATGCGGAGGGATTAGGGTACAGGTTAGGGTACGGCAACGGTTTAGGGTCAGCCTACGGTGGAGGGCATGGGTTAGTGTTGATGTACTGGTTAAAATTAGGACACGGGTGAGGGTAAAGTTTCGGGTGAGTGTCAGAGTTAGGTTTCGGTTTAGGGTTAGAGTTAGGGAATGGAGAGGGATTAGGGTACAGGTTAGGTTACTGCTGCGGTTTAGGGTAAGCATACGTGTGAGGGCACGAGTTAGTGTTGGTGTCCTGGTCAAGATTAGGTCACGGGTGAGGGTAAGGCTTCGGGTGAGATTCAGGGTTACGAGTCGTGTTAGGGTTAGGGTTATAGAATGGGGAGGGATTAGGGTACAGTGTAGGGTACGACAGTGTTTAAGTGTTAGCGTTCATGAGAGCGCACGAGTTAGTGTTGGTGTCCTCGTTAAGATTAGGGCACGGGTGAGGGTAAGGTTTCGGGTGAGGGTCAGGGTTAGGATTCGGGTTAGGGTTAGGGTTAGGGAATGGGGAGGGATCCGGGAACAGGTTAGGGTACGACAGTGCTTAAAGATTAGAGTTCGTTTGAGGGCATGAGTTAGTGTTGGTGTCCTGATTAAGATTAGGGCACGGGTGAGGGTAAGGATTCGGGTGAGGTTCAGGGTCAGGATTCGGGTTAGGTTTAGGGTTAGGGAATTGGGAGGGATTAGGGTATAGTTTAGGGTACGACAGTGCATAAGGGTTAGCGTACGTGTGAGAGTATGAGTTAGTGTTGGTGTCCTGGTTAAGATTAGGGCACGGGTGAGGGTAAGGCTTCGGGTGAGAGTAACGTTTAGGATTCGGGTTAGGGTTAGGGTTAGGGAATGGGGAGGGATTAGGGTACAGTTTAGGGTACGACAGTGCTTAAGGGTTAGTGTACGTGTGAGGGTAAATGTTAGTGTTGGTGTCCTGGTTAAGATTAGGGCACGGGTGAGGGTAAGGCTTCGTATGAGGGTCAGGGTTAGGATTCGGGTTAGGGTTAGTGTTAGGGAAAGGGGAGAGATTAGGGTAGAGTTTAGGATACGACAGTGCTTTAGGGTTAGCCTTCGTGTGAGGGCACGAGTTAGTGTTGGTGTCCTGGTTAAGATTAGGGCAAGGGTGAGGGTAAGGCTTCGAGTGAGGGTCAGGGTTAGGATTCGCGTTAGGGTTAGGGTTAGGGAATGGGGAGGGATTAGGGTACAGGTTATGGTACGACAACACTTAAGCGTTAGCGTTCGTGTGAGGGCACGAGTTAGTGTTGGTGTCCTGGTTAAGATTAGGGCACGGGTGAGGGTAAAGTTTCGGGTCAGTGTCAAGGTTAGGTTTCGGGTTAGGGTTAGGGTTAGGGAATTGGGAGGGCTTAGGGTATAGTTTAGGGTACGACAGTGCTTAAGGGTTAGCGTACGTGTGAGAGTATGAGTTAGTGTTGGTGTCCCGGTTAAGATTAGGGCACGGGTGAGGGTAAGGCTTCGGGTGAGGGTCAGGGTTAGGATTCGGGGTAGGGTTAGGGTTAGGGAATGGGGAGGGATAAGGCTACAGGTTAGGGTACGACAACACTTAAGACTTAGCTCACGTGTCAGGGCACGAATTAGTGTTGGTGTCCTGGTTAAGATTAGGGCAAGGGTGAGGGTAACGCTTCGGGTGAGGGTCAGGGTTAGGATTCGGATTAGTGTTAGGGTTTGGGAATAGGGAGGGATTAGTGTACAGGTTAGGGTACGACAGTGCTTAAGGGTTAGCATTCGTCTGAGGGCATGAGTTAGTGTTGGTGTCCTGGTTAAGTTTAGGGCATGAGTGAGTGTAAGGCTTCGGGTGAGGGTCAGGGTTAGGATTCGGGTTAGGGTTAGGATTAGGAAATGGGGCGGGATTAGGGTACAGTTTAGGGTACGGCAACGGATTAGGGTTAGCCTACGTGGGAGGGCATGGGCTAGTGTTGATGTACTGGTTAAAATTAGGACACGGGTGAGGGTAAAGTTTCGGGTGAGTGTCAGGGTTAGGTAACGGGTTAGGGTTATGGTTAGGGAATGGAGAGGGATCAGGGTACAGGTTAGGTTATGCTGCGGTTTAGGGTTAGCGTACGTGTGAGGGCACGGTTTAGTTTTGGTGTTCTGGTTAATATTAGGTCACGGGTGAGGGTAAGGCTTCGGGTGAGGGTCATTGTTAGGATTAGGGTTAGGGTTAGGGTTAGGGAATGGGGAGGGATTAGGGTACAGGTTAGGGTCCGACAACACTTAAGCGTTAGCATACGTGTGAGGGAACGAAATAGTGTTGGTGACCTGGTTAAGATTAGGGCACGGGTGAGGGTAAGGCTTCGGGTGAGGTTCAGGGTTAGGAGTCGTGTTAGGGTTAGGGTTATGGAATGGGGAGCGATTAGGGTACAGTTTAGGGTACGACAGTGCTTAAGGGTTAGCGTTCGTGTGAGGGCACGAGTTAGTGTTGGTGTCCTGGTTATGCTTAGGACACGGGTGAGGGTAACGCTTCGGGTGAGGGTCAGGGTTAGGATTCGGGTTAGGGTTAGGGTTAGGGAATGGGGATTGATTAGGGTACAGGTTAGGGTACGGCAACGGTTTAGGGTCAGCCTACGTTGGAGAGCATGGGTTAGTGTTGATGTACTGGTTAAAATTTGGACACGGGTGAGGGTAAAGTTTCGGGTGAATGTCAGAGATAGGTTTCGGTTTTGGGTTAGGGTTAGGGGATGGAGAGGGATTAGGGTACAGGTTAGGTTACGGCTGCGGTTTAGGGTTAGCGTACGTGTTAGGGCACGACTTAGTGTTGGTGTCGTGGTCAAAATTAGGGCACGGGTGAGGGTAAGGCTTCGGGTGTGGGTCAGGGTTAGGATTCGGGTTAGGGTTAGGGTTAGGGAATGGGGAGGGATTAGGGTACCGTTTAGGGTACAACAGTGCTTAAAAGTTAGCGTACGTGTGAGGGTAAGAGTTAGTGTTGGTGTCCTGGTTAAGGTTAGGGCACGGGTGAGGGTAACGCTTCGGGTGAGTGTCAGCGTTAGGATTCGGGATAGGGTTAGAGTTAGGGAATGGGGAGGGATTAGGCTACAGGTTAGGGTATGACAACACTTAAGGGTTAGTGTACGTGTGAGGGCACGAATTAGTGTTTGTGTCCTGGTTAAGATTACGGCATGAATGAGGGTAAGGCTTCAGGTGAGATTCAGGGTTAGGAGTCGTGTTAGGGTTAGGGTTATGGAATGGGGAGGGATTAGGGTACAGTTTAGGGTACGACAGTGCTTAAGGGTTAGAGTTCATTTGAGGGCACGAGTTAGTGTTGGTTTCCTGATTGAGATTAGGGCATGAGTGAGGGTAACGCTTCGGGTGAGGGTCAGGGTTAGGATTCGGGGTAGGGTTAGGGTTAGGGAATGGGGAGGGATAAGGCTACAGGTTAGGGTACGACAACACTTAAGACTTAGCGCACGTGTGAGGGCACGAATTAGTGTTGGTGTCCTGGTTAAGATTAGGGCACCGCTTAGGGTAAGGCTTCGGGTGAGTGTCAGTGTTAGGAGTCGTGTTAGGGTTAGGGTTATGGAATGGGGAGGGATTAGGGTACAGTTTAGGGTACGACAGTGCTTAAGGGTTAGCGTTCGTGTGAGGGCACGAGTTAGTGTTGGTGTCCTGGTTAAGATTAGGGCACGGGTGAGGGTAAAGTTTCGGGTCAGTGTCAAGGTTAGGTTTCGGGTTAGGGTTAGGGTTAGGGAATGGGGAGGGATTAGGGTACAGGTTAGGGTACGACAACGCTTAAGGGTTAGCGTACGTGTGAGGGCACGAATTAGTGTTGGTGTCCTGGTTAAGATTAGGGCAAGGGTGAGGGTAACGCTTCGGGTGAGGGTCAGGGTTAGGATTCGGATTAGTGTTAGGGTTAGGGAATGGGGAGGGATTAGGGAACAGGTTAGTGTATGGCAACGGTTTAGGGGTATCCTACGTTGGAGGGTATGGGTTAGTGTTGATGTACTGTTTAAAATTAGGACACGGGTGAGGGTAAACTTTCGGGTGAGTGTCAGGGTTAGGTTTTGGGTTAGGGTTAGGGTTAGGGAATGGAGAGGGTTACGGTACAGGTTAGGTTACGGATGCGGTTTAAGGTTAGCGTACGTGTGAGGGCACGGTTTAGTGTTGGTGTTCTGGTTAAGATTAGGTCACAGGTGAGTGTAAGGCTTCGGTTGAGGGTCAGGGTTAGGATTCGGTTTAGGGTTAGGGTTTGGGAATAGGGAGGGATTAGGGTACAGGTTAGGGTACGACAGTGCTTAAGGGTTAGCATTCGTCTGAGGGCCTGAGTTAGTGTTGGTGTCCTGGTTAAGTTTAGGGCATGAGTGAGTGTAAGGCTTCGGGTGAGGGTCAGGGTTAGGATTCGGGTTAGGGTTAGGATTAGGAAATGGGGCGGGATTAGGGTACAGTTTAGGGTACGGCAACGGATTAGGGTTAGCCAACGTGGGAGGGCATGGGCTAGTGTTGATGTACTGGTTAAAATTAGGACACGGGTGAGGGTAAAGTTTCGGGTGAGTGTCAGGGTTAGGTATCGGGTTAGGGTTATGGTTAGGGAATGGAGAGGGATCAGGGTACAGGTTAGGTTATGCTGCGGTTTAGGGTTAGCGTACATGTGAGGGCACGGTTTAGTTTTGGTGTTCTGTTTAATATTAGGTCACGGGTGAGGGTAAGGCTTCGGGTGAGGGTCATTGTTAGGATTAGGGTTAGGGTTAGGGAATGGGGAGGGATTAAGGTACAGTTTAGGGTACGACAACACTTAAGCGTTAGCGTACGTGTGAGGGCACGAAATAGTGTTGGTGACCTGGTTAAGATTAGGGCACGGGTGAGGGTAAGGCTTCGGGTGAGGTTCAGGGTTAGGAGTCGTGTTAGGGTTAGGGTTATGGAATGGGGAGCGATTAGGGTACAGTTTAGGGTACGACAGTGCTTAAGGGTTAGCGTTCGTGTGAGGGCACGAGTTAGTGTTGGTGTCCTGGTTATGCTTAGGGCACGGGTGAGGGTAACGCTTCGGGTGAGGGTCAGGGTTAGGATTCGAGTTAGGGTTAGGGTTAGGGAATGGGGATTGATTAGGGTACAGGTTAGGGTACGGCAACGGTTTAGGGTCAGCCTACGTTGGAGAGCATGGGTTAGTGTTGATGTACCGGTTAAAATTAGGACACGGGTGAGGGAAAAGTTTCGGGTGAATGTCAGAGATAGGTTTCGGTTTTGGGTTAGGGTTAGGGAATGGAGAGGGATTAGGGTACAGGTTAGGTTACGGCTGCGGTTTAGGGTTAGCGTACGTGTGAGGGCACGAGTTAGTGTTGGTGTCCTGGTCAAAATTAGGGCACGGGTGAGGGTAAGGCTTTGGGTGAGGGTCAGGGTTAGGATTCGGGTTAGGGTTAGGGTTAGGGAATGGGGAGGGATTAGGGTACCGTTTAGGGTACAACAGTGCTTAAAACTTAGTGTACGTGTGAGGGTAAGAGTTAGTGTTGGTGTCCTGGTTAAGATTAGGGCACGGGTGAGGGTAACGCTTCGGGTGAGTGTCAGCGTTAGGATTCGGGATAGGGTTAGGGTTAGGGAATGGGGAGGGATTAGGCTACAGGTTAGGGTATGACAACACTTAAGGGTTAGTGTACGTGTGAGGGCACGAATTAGTGTTTGTGTCCTGGTTAAGATTACGGCATGAATGAGTGTAAGGCTTCGGGTGAGATTCAGGGTTAGGAGTTGTGTTAGGGTTAGGGTTATGGAATGGGGAGGGATTAGGGTACAGTTTAGGGTACGACAGTGCTTAAGGGTTAGCGTTCATGTGAGGGCACGAGTTAGTGTTGGTGTCCTCGTTAAGATTAGGGCACGGGTGAGGGTAAGGTTTCGGGTGAGGGTCAGGGTTAGGATTCGGGTTAGGGTTAGGGTTAGGGAATGGGGAGGGATCAGGGAACAGGTTAGGGTACGACAGTGCTTAAGGGTTAGAGTTCGTTTGAGGGCATGGGTTAGTGTTGGTGTCCTGGTTAAGATTAGGGCACGGGTTAGGGTAAGGCGTCGAGTGAGGGTCAGAGTTAGCAGTCGTGTTACGTTTAGGGTTATGGAATGGGGAGAGATTAGGGTACAGTTTAGGTTACGACATTGCTTAAGGGTTAGAGTTCATTTGAGGGCACGAGTTAGTGTTGGTTTCCTGGTTGAGATTAGGGCATGAGTGAGGGTAAGGCTTCGGGTGAGGGTCAGGGTTAGGATTCGGGTTAGGAGTAGGGTTAGGAAAAGGGGAGGGATTAGGGTACAGGTTACGGTACGACAACGGTTTAGGGTTAGCCTACCTTGGAGGGCCTGGGTTAGTGTTGGTGTCGTGGTTACGATTAAGGCACGGGTGAGGGTAAGGCTTCGGGTGAGGGTCAGGGTTAGCATTCGGTTTAAGGTTAGGCTTAGGGAATTGGGACGGATTAGGGTACAGTTTAGGGTACGACAGTGCTTAAGGGTTAGCGTTCGTGTGAGGGCACGAGTTACTGTTGGTGTCCTGGTTAAGATTAGAACACGGGTGAGGGTAAACTTTCGGGAGAGTGTCAGGGTTAGGTTTCGGGTTAGGGTTAGGGTTAGGGAATGGAGAGGGTTACGGTACAAGTTAGGTTACGGCTGCGGTTTAAGGTTAGCGTACGTGTGAGGGCACAATTTACTGTTGGTGTCCTGGTTAAAATTAGGGCACGGTTGAGGGTTAGGCTTCACGTGAGGGTAAGGGTTAGGATTCGGGTTAGGGTTAGAGTTATCGAATGGGGAGGGATTAGGGTACAGGTTAGGGTACGCCAGTGCTTAAGGTTTAGCGTTCGGGTGAGGGCACAAATTACTGTTGGTGTCTTGGTTAAGATTAGGGCAGGGGTGAGGGTAAGGCTTTGGGTGAGGGTCTGGGCTAGGATTCGGATTAGGGTTAGGGTTAGGGAATGGGGAGGGATTAGGGTGCAGGTTAGGGTACGGGAACAGTTGGGGGTTAGTCTACGTTGGAGGGCATGGGTTAGTGTTGATGTAACGGTTAAAATTAGGACACGGGTGAGGGTAAAGTTTCGGGTGAATGTCAGGGTTAGTTTTCGGGTTAGGGTTACGGTTAGGGAATCGAGAGGGATTAGGGTACAGGTTAGGTTACGGCTGCAGGTTAGGGTTAGCGTACGTGTGAGAGCACGAGTTAGTGTTGGTGTCCTGGTTAAGATTAGGGCACGGGTGAGGGTAAGGCTTCGGGTGAGGGTAAGGGTTAGGATTCGGGTTAGGGTTAGGGTTAGGGAATGGGGAGGGATTAGGCTACAGGTTATGGTACGACAACACTTAATGGTTAGCATACGTGTGAGGGCACGAATTAGTGTTGCTGTCCTGGTTAAGATTAGGTCACGTTTGAGGGTAAGGCTTCGGTTGAGAGTCAGGGTTAGCAGTCGTGTTAGGGTTAGAGTTATGGAATGGGGAGGGATTAGGGTACAGTTTAGGGTACGACAGTGCTTAAGGGTTCGCGTTCGTGTGAGGGCATGAGTTAGTGTTGGTGTCCTGGTTACGATTAGGGCACTGGTGAGGGTAAGGCTTCGGTTGAGGGTCAGGGTTAGTATTCGGGTTAGGGTTAGCATTAGGGTATGGGGAGGGATTAAGTTACAGGTTAGGGTACGACAACACTTGAGGGTTAGCGTACGTGTGAGGGCACCAATTAGTGTTGGTGTCCTGGTTAAGATTAGGGCACGTGTGAGGGTAAGGCTTCGGGTGAGGTTCAGGGTTAGGAGTCGTGTTAGGGTTAGGGTTATGGAATTGGGAGGGATTAGGGTACACTTTAGGGTACGACAGTGCTTAAGTGTTAGCGTTCGTGTGAGGGCACGAGTTAGTGTTGGTGTCCTGGTTATAATTAGGGCACGGGTGAGGGTAGGGCTTCGGGTGAGGGTCAGGACTAGGATTCAGGTTATGGTTAGGGTTAGGGAATGCGGAGGGATTAGGGTACAGGTTAGGGTACGGCAACAGTTTAGGGTCAGCCTACATTGGAGGGCACGGGTTAGTGTTGATGTACTGGTTAAAATTAGGACACGGGTGAGTGTAAAGTTTCGGGTGAGTTTCAGAGTTAGGTTTCGGTTTAGGGTTAGGGTTACGGAATGGAGAGGGATTAGGGTACATGTTAGGTTACGGCTGCGGTTTAGGGTTAGCGTACGTGTGAGGGCACGAGTTAGTGTTGGTGTCTTGGTTAAGATTAGGGTACGGGTTAGGGTAAGGCTTCAGGTGAGGGTCAGGTTTAGGATCCGGGTTAGGGTTAGGGTTAGGGAATGGAGAGGGTTTAGGGTACAGGTTAGTGTACAACAAGGCTTACGGGTTAGAGTACGTGTGAGGGCACGAATTAGTGTTGTTGTCCTGGTTAAGATTAGGGCACGGGTGAGGGTAAGGCTTCGGGTGAGGGTCAGGGTTAGGATTCGGGTTAGGCTTAGTGTTAGGGAAAGGGGCGGGATCAGGGTACATTTTAGGGTACGACAGCGCTTCAGGGTTAGAGTTCGTTTGAGGGTAGGAATTAGTGTTGGTGTCCTGGTTAAGATTAGGGCATGAGTGAGTGTAAGGCTTCTGGTGAGGTTCAGGGTTAGGATTCGGGTTAGCGTTAGGGTTAGGGAATGGGGAGGGATTAGGCTACAGGATAGGGTACGACAACACTTAAGGGATAGCGTACGTGTGAGGGCACGAGTTAGTGTTGGTGTCCTGGTTAAGATTAGGGCACGGGTGAGGGTAAGGCTTCGGGTGAGGGTCAGGGTTAGGATTCGTGTTAGGTTTAGGGTTATAGAATGGGGAGGGATTAGGGTACAGTTTAGGGTACGACAGTGCTTAAGGGTAAGCGTACGTGTGAGGGCACGTGTTACTGTTGGTGTCCTGGTTAAGACTACGGTACGGGTGAGGGTAAGGCTTCGGTTGAGGGTCAGGGTTAGGATCCGGGCTCGGGTTAGGGTTAGGGAATCGAGAGGGATTAGGGCACAGGTTAGGGTACGACAACGCTTAAGGGTTAGAGTAGGTGTGAGGGCACAAATTAGTGTTGGTGTCCTGGTTAAGATTAGGGCACGGGTGAGGGTAAGGCTTCGGGTGAGAGTAACGTTTAGGATTCGGGTTAGGGTTAGGGTTAGGGAATGGGGAGGGATTAGGGTACAGTTTAGGGTACGACAGTGCTTAAGGGTTAGTGTACGTGTGAGGGTAAATGTTAGTGTTGGTGTCCTGGTTAAGATTAGGGCACGGGTGAGGGTAAGGCTTCGTATGAGGGTCAGGGTTAGGATTCGGGTTAGGGTTAGTGTTAGGGAAAGGGGAGAGATTAGGGTAGAGTTTAGGATACGACAGTGCTTTAGGGTTAGCCTTCGTGTGAGGGCACGAGTTAGTGTTGGTGTCCTGGTTAAGATTAGGGCAAGGGTGAGGGTAAGGCTTCGAGTGAGGGTCAGGGTTAGGATTCGCGTTAGGGTTAGGGTTAGGGAATGGGGAGGGATTAGGGTACAGGTTATGGTACGACAACACTTAAGCGTTAGCGTTCGTGTGAGGGCACGAGTTAGTGTTGGTGTCCTGGTTAAGATTAGGGCACGGGTGAGGGTAAAGTTTCGGGTCAGTGTCAAGGTTAGGTTTCGGGTTAGGGTTAGGGTTAGGGAATTGGGAGGGCTTAGGGTATAGTTTAGGGTACGACAGTGCTTAAGGGTTAGCGTACGTGTGAGAGTATGAGTTAGTGTTGGTGTCCCGGTTAAGATTAGGGCACGGGTGAGGGTAAGGCTTCGGGTGAGGGTCAGGGTTAGGATTCGGGGTAGGGTTAGGGTTAGGGAATGGGGAGGGATAAGGCTACAGGTTAGGGTACGACAACACTTAAGACTTAGCTCACGTGTCAGGGCACGAATTAGTGTTGGTGTCCTGGTTAAGATTAGGGCAAGGGTGAGGGTAACGCTTCGGGTGAGGGTCAGGGTTAGGATTCGGATTAGTGTTAGGGTTTGGGAATAGGGAGGGATTAGGGTACAGGTTAGGGTACGACAGTGCTTAAGGGTTAGCATTCGTCTGAGGGCATGAGTTAGTGTTGGTGTCCTGGTTAAGTTTAGGGCATGAGTGAGTGTAAGGCTTCGGGTGAGGGTCAGGGTTAGGATTCGGGTTAGGGTTAGGATTAGGAAATGGGGCGGGATTAGGGTACAGTTTAGGGTACGGCAACGGATTAGGGTTAGCCTACGTGGGAGGGCATGGGCTAGTGTTGATGTACTGGTTAAAATTAGGACACGGGTGAGGGTAAAGTTTCGGGTGAGTGTCAGGGTTAGGTAACGGGTTAGGGTTATGGTTAGGGAATGGAGAGGGATCAGGGTACAGGTTAGGTTATGCTGCGGTTTAGGGTTAGCGTACGTGTGAGGGCACGGTTTAGTTTTGGTGTTCTGGTTAATATTAGGTCACGGGTGAGGGTAAGGCTTCGGGTGAGGGTCATTGTTAGGATTAGGGTTAGGGTTAGGGTTAGGGAATGGGGAGGGATTAGGGTACAGGTTAGGGTCCGACAACACTTAAGCGTTAGCATACGTGTGAGGGAACGAAATAGTGTTGGTGACCTGGTTAAGATTAGGGCACGGGTGAGGGTAAGGCTTCGGGTGAGGTTCAGGGTTAGGAGTCGTGTTAGGGTTAGGGTTATGGAATGGGGAGCGATTAGGGTACAGTTTAGGGTACGACAGTGCTTAAGGGTTAGCGTTCGTGTGAGGGCACGAGTTAGTGTTGGTGTCCTGGTTATGCTTAGGACACGGGTGAGGGTAACGCTTCGGGTGAGGGTCAGGGTTAGGATTCGGGTTAGGGTTAGGGTTAGGGAATGGGGATTGATTAGGGTACAGGTTAGGGTACGGCAACGGTTTAGGGTCAGCCTACGTTGGAGAGCATGGGTTAGTGTTGATGTACTGGTTAAAATTTGGACACGGGTGAGGGTAAAGTTTCGGGTGAATGTCAGAGATAGGTTTCGGTTTTGGGTTAGGGTTAGGGGATGGAGAGGGATTAGGGTACAGGTTAGGTTACGGCTGCGGTTTAGGGTTAGCGTACGTGTTAGGGCACGACTTAGTGTTGGTGTCGTGGTCAAAATTAGGGCACGGGTGAGGGTAAGGCTTCGGGTGTGGGTCAGGGTTAGGATTCGGGTTAGGGTTAGGGTTAGGGAATGGGGAGGGATTAGGGTACCGTTTAGGGTACAACAGTGCTTAAAAGTTAGCGTACGTGTGAGGGTAAGAGTTAGTGTTGGTGTCCTGGTTAAGGTTAGGGCACGGGTGAGGGTAACGCTTCGGGTGAGTGTCAGCGTTAGGATTCGGGATAGGGTTAGAGTTAGGGAATGGGGAGGGATTAGGCTACAGGTTAGGGTATGACAACACTTAAGGGTTAGTGTACGTGTGAGGGCACGAATTAGTGTTTGTGTCCTGGTTAAGATTACGGCATGAATGAGGGTAAGGCTTCGGGTGAGATTCAGGGTTAGGAGTCGTGTTAGGGTTAGGGTTATGGAATGGGGAGGGATTAGGGTACAGTTTAGGGTACGACAGTGCTTAAGGGTTAGAGTTCATTTGAGGGCACGAGTTAGTGTTGGTTTCCTGATTGAGATTAGGGCATGAGTGAGGGTAACGCTTCGGGTGAGGGTCAGGGTTAGGATTCGGGGTAGGGTTAGGGTTAGGGAATGGGGAGGGATAAGGCTACAGGTTAGGGTACGACAACACTTAAGACTTAGCGCACGTGTGAGGGCACGAATTAGTGTTGGTGTCCTGGTTAAGATTAGGGCACCGCTTAGGGTAAGGCTTCGGGTGAGTGTCAGTGTTAGGAGTCGTGTTAGGGTTAGGGTTATGGAATGGGGAGGGATTAGGGTACAGTTTAGGGTACGACAGTGCTTAAGGGTTAGCGTTCGTGTGAGGGCACGAGTTAGTGTTGGTGTCCTGGTTAAGATTAGGGCACGGGTGAGGGTAAAGTTTCGGGTCAGTGTCAAGGTTAGGTTTCGGGTTAGGGTTAGGGTTAGGGAATGGGGAGGGATTAGGGTACAGGTTAGGGTACGACAACGCTTAAGGGTTAGCGTACGTGTGAGGGCACGAATTAGTGTTGGTGTCCTGGTTAAGATTAGGGCAAGGGTGAGGGTAACGCTTCGGGTGAGGGTCAGGGTTAGGATTCGGATTAGTGTTAGGGTTAGGGAATGGGGAGGGATTAGGGAACAGGTTAGTGTATGGCAACGGTTTAGGGGTATCCTACGTTGGAGGGTATGGGTTAGTGTTGATGTACTGTTTAAAATTAGGACACGGGTGAGGGTAAACTTTCGGGTGAGTGTCAGGGTTAGGTTTTGGGTTAGGGTTAGGGTTAGGGAATGGAGAGGGTTACGGTACAGGTTAGGTTACGGATGCGGTTTAAGGTTAGCGTACGTGTGAGGGCACGGTTTAGTGTTGGTGTTCTGGTTAAGATTAGGTCACAGGTGAGTGTAAGGCTTCGGTTGAGGGTCAGGGTTAGGATTCGGTTTAGGGTTAGGGTTTGGGAATAGGGAGGGATTAGGGTACAGGTTAGGGTACGACAGTGCTTAAGGGTTAGCATTCGTCTGAGGGCCTGAGTTAGTGTTGGTGTCCTGGTTAAGTTTAGGGCATGAGTGAGTGTAAGGCTTCGGGTGAGGGTCAGGGTTAGGATTCGGGTTAGGGTTAGGATTAGGAAATGGGGCGGGATTAGGGTACAGTTTAGGGTACGGCAACGGATTAGGGTTAGCCAACGTGGGAGGGCATGGGCTAGTGTTGATGTACTGGTTAAAATTAGGACACGGGTGAGGGTAAAGTTTCGGGTGAGTGTCAGGGTTAGGTATCGGGTTAGGGTTATGGTTAGGGAATGGAGAGGGATCAGGGTACAGGTTAGGTTATGCTGCGGTTTAGGGTTAGCGTACATGTGAGGGCACGGTTTAGTTTTGGTGTTCTGTTTAATATTAGGTCACGGGTGAGGGTAAGGCTTCGGGTGAGGGTCATTGTTAGGATTAGGGTTAGGGTTAGGGAATGGGGAGGGATTAAGGTACAGTTTAGGGTACGACAACACTTAAGCGTTAGCGTACGTGTGAGGGCACGAAATAGTGTTGGTGACCTGGTTAAGATTAGGGCACGGGTGAGGGTAAGGCTTCGGGTGAGGTTCAGGGTTAGGAGTCGTGTTAGGGTTAGGGTTATGGAATGGGGAGCGATTAGGGTACAGTTTAGGGTACGACAGTGCTTAAGGGTTAGCGTTCGTGTGAGGGCACGAGTTAGTGTTGGTGTCCTGGTTATGCTTAGGGCACGGGTGAGGGTAACGCTTCGGGTGAGGGTCAGGGTTAGGATTCGAGTTAGGGTTAGGGTTAGGGAATGGGGATTGATTAGGGTACAGGTTAGGGTACGGCAACGGTTTAGGGTCAGCCTACGTTGGAGAGCATGGGTTAGTGTTGATGTACCGGTTAAAATTAGGACACGGGTGAGGGAAAAGTTTCGGGTGAATGTCAGAGATAGGTTTCGGTTTTGGGTTAGGGTTAGGGAATGGAGAGGGATTAGGGTACAGGTTAGGTTACGGCTGCGGTTTAGGGTTAGCGTACGTGTGAGGGCACGAGTTAGTGTTGGTGTCCTGGTCAAAATTAGGGCACGGGTGAGGGTAAGGCTTTGGGTGAGGGTCAGGGTTAGGATTCGGGTTAGGGTTAGGGTTAGGGAATGGGGAGGGATTAGGGTACCGTTTAGGGTACAACAGTGCTTAAAACTTAGTGTACGTGTGAGGGTAAGAGTTAGTGTTGGTGTCCTGGTTAAGATTAGGGCACGGGTGAGGGTAACGCTTCGGGTGAGTGTCAGCGTTAGGATTCGGGATAGGGTTAGGGTTAGGGAATGGGGAGGGATTAGGCTACAGGTTAGGGTATGACAACACTTAAGGGTTAGTGTACGTGTGAGGGCACGAATTAGTGTTTGTGTCCTGGTTAAGATTACGGCATGAATGAGTGTAAGGCTTCGGGTGAGATTCAGGGTTAGGAGTTGTGTTAGGGTTAGGGTTATGGAATGGGGAGGGATTAGGGTACAGTTTAGGGTACGACAGTGCTTAAGGGTTAGCGTTCATGTGAGGGCACGAGTTAGTGTTGGTGTCCTCGTTAAGATTAGGGCACGGGTGAGGGTAAGGTTTCGGGTGAGGGTCAGGGTTAGGATTCGGGTTAGGGTTAGGGTTAGGGAATGGGGAGGGATCAGGGAACAGGTTAGGGTACGACAGTGCTTAAGGGTTAGAGTTCGTTTGAGGGCATGGGTTAGTGTTGGTGTCCTGGTTAAGATTAGGGCACGGGTTAGGGTAAGGCGTCGAGTGAGGGTCAGAGTTAGCAGTCGTGTTACGTTTAGGGTTATGGAATGGGGAGAGATTAGGGTACAGTTTAGGTTACGACATTGCTTAAGGGTTAGAGTTCATTTGAGGGCACGAGTTAGTGTTGGTTTCCTGGTTGAGATTAGGGCATGAGTGAGGGTAAGGCTTCGGGTGAGGGTCAGGGTTAGGATTCGGGTTAGGAGTAGGGTTAGGAAAAGGGGAGGGATTAGGGTACAGGTTACGGTACGACAACGGTTTAGGGTTAGCCTACCTTGGAGGGCCTGGGTTAGTGTTGGTGTCGTGGTTACGATTAAGGCACGGGTGAGGGTAAGGCTTCGGGTGAGGGTCAGGGTTAGCATTCGGTTTAAGGTTAGGCTTAGGGAATTGGGACGGATTAGGGTACAGTTTAGGGTACGACAGTGCTTAAGGGTTAGCGTTCGTGTGAGGGCACGAGTTACTGTTGGTGTCCTGGTTAAGATTAGAACACGGGTGAGGGTAAACTTTCGGGAGAGTGTCAGGGTTAGGTTTCGGGTTAGGGTTAGGGTTAGGGAATGGAGAGGGTTACGGTACAAGTTAGGTTACGGCTGCGGTTTAAGGTTAGCGTACGTGTGAGGGCACAATTTACTGTTGGTGTCCTGGTTAAAATTAGGGCACGGTTGAGGGTTAGGCTTCACGTGAGGGTAAGGGTTAGGATTCGGGTTAGGGTTAGAGTTATCGAATGGGGAGGGATTAGGGTACAGGTTAGGGTACGCCAGTGCTTAAGGTTTAGCGTTCGGGTGAGGGCACAAATTACTGTTGGTGTCTTGGTTAAGATTAGGGCAGGGGTGAGGGTAAGGCTTTGGGTGAGGGTCTGGGCTAGGATTCGGATTAGGGTTAGGGTTAGGGAATGGGGAGGGATTAGGGTGCAGGTTAGGGTACGGGAACAGTTGGGGGTTAGTCTACGTTGGAGGGCATGGGTTAGTGTTGATGTAACGGTTAAAATTAGGACACGGGTGAGGGTAAAGTTTCGGGTGAATGTCAGGGTTAGTTTTCGGGTTAGGGTTACGGTTAGGGAATCGAGAGGGATTAGGGTACAGGTTAGGTTACGGCTGCAGGTTAGGGTTAGCGTACGTGTGAGAGCACGAGTTAGTGTTGGTGTCCTGGTTAAGATTAGGGCACGGGTGAGGGTAAGGCTTCGGGTGAGGGTAAGGGTTAGGATTCGGGTTAGGGTTAGGGTTAGGGAATGGGGAGGGATTAGGCTACAGGTTATGGTACGACAACACTTAATGGTTAGCATACGTGTGAGGGCACGAATTAGTGTTGCTGTCCTGGTTAAGATTAGGTCACGTTTGAGGGTAAGGCTTCGGTTGAGAGTCAGGGTTAGCAGTCGTGTTAGGGTTAGAGTTATGGAATGGGGAGGGATTAGGGTACAGTTTAGGGTACGACAGTGCTTAAGGGTTCGCGTTCGTGTGAGGGCATGAGTTAGTGTTGGTGTCCTGGTTACGATTAGGGCACTGGTGAGGGTAAGGCTTCGGTTGAGGGTCAGGGTTAGTATTCGGGTTAGGGTTAGCATTAGGGTATGGGGAGGGATTAAGTTACAGGTTAGGGTACGACAACACTTGAGGGTTAGCGTACGTGTGAGGGCACCAATTAGTGTTGGTGTCCTGGTTAAGATTAGGGCACGTGTGAGGGTAAGGCTTCGGGTGAGGTTCAGGGTTAGGAGTCGTGTTAGGGTTAGGGTTATGGAATTGGGAGGGATTAGGGTACACTTTAGGGTACGACAGTGCTTAAGTGTTAGCGTTCGTGTGAGGGCACGAGTTAGTGTTGGTGTCCTGGTTATAATTAGGGCACGGGTGAGGGTAGGGCTTCGGGTGAGGGTCAGGACTAGGATTCAGGTTATGGTTAGGGTTAGGGAATGCGGAGGGATTAGGGTACAGGTTAGGGTACGGCAACAGTTTAGGGTCAGCCTACATTGGAGGGCACGGGTTAGTGTTGATGTACTGGTTAAAATTAGGACACGGGTGAGTGTAAAGTTTCGGGTGAGTTTCAGAGTTAGGTTTCGGTTTAGGGTTAGGGTTACGGAATGGAGAGGGATTAGGGTACATGTTAGGTTACGGCTGCGGTTTAGGGTTAGCGTACGTGTGAGGGCACGAGTTAGTGTTGGTGTCTTGGTTAAGATTAGGGTACGGGTTAGGGTAAGGCTTCAGGTGAGGGTCAGGTTTAGGATCCGGGTTAGGGTTAGGGTTAGGGAATGGAGAGGGTTTAGGGTACAGGTTAGTGTACAACAAGGCTTAAGGGTTAGAGTACGTGTGAGGGCACGAATTAGTGTTGTTGTCCTGGTTAAGATTAGGGCACGGGTGAGGGTAAGGCTTCGGGTGAGGGTCAGGGTTAGGATTCGGGTTAGGCTTAGTGTTAGGGAAAGGGGCGGGATCAGGGTACATTTTAGGGTACGACAGCGCTTCAGGGTTAGAGTTCGTTTGAGGGTAGGAATTAGTGTTGGTGTCCTGGTTAAGATTAGGGCATGAGTGAGTGTAAGGCTTCTGGTGAGGTTCAGGGTTAGGATTCGGGTTAGCGTTAGGGTTAGGGAATGGGGAGGGATTAGGCTACAGGATAGGGTACGACAACACTTAAGGGATAGCGTACGTGTGAGGGCACGAGTTAGTGTTGGTGTCCTGGTTAAGATTAGGGCACGGGTGAGGGTAAGGCTTCGGGTGAGGGTCAGGGTTAGGATTCGTGTTAGGTTTAGGGTTATAGAATGGGGAGGGATTAGGGTACAGTTTAGGGTACGACAGTGCTTAAGGGTAAGCGTACGTGTGAGGGCACGTGTTACTGTTGGTGTCCTGGTTAAGACTACGGTACGGGTGAGGGTAAGGCTTCGGTTGAGGGTCAGGGTTAGGATCCGGGCTCGGGTTAGGGTTAGGGAATCGAGAGGGATTAGGGCACAGGTTAGGGTACGACAACGCTTAAGGGTTAGAGTAGGTGTGAGGGCACAAATTAGTGTTGGTGTCCTGGTTAAGATTAGGGCACGGGTGAGGGTCAGGCTTCAGGTGAGGGTCAGGGTTAGGATTCGGGTTAGGGTTAGGGTTAGGGAATGGGGAGGGTTCATGGTAAAGTTTCGGGTACGACAGTGCTTAAGGGTTAGAGTTCGTTTGAGTGTTCGAGTTAGTGTTGGTGTCCTGGTTAAGATTACGGCATGTGTGAGGTTAAGGCTTCGGGTGAGGGTCAGAGTTAGGATTCGTGTTTTGCTTAGAGTTAGGGAATGGGGAGGGAATAACGTACAGCTTAGGGTACGGCAACGGTTTAGTGTTAGACTACGTTGGAGGGCATTAGCGTACGTGTAAGGGTAAGAGTTACTGTTGGTGTCCTGGTTAAGATTAGGGCACGGGTGAGGGTCAGAGTTCGGGTGAGGGTCAGGGTTAGGATTAGGTTTAGGGAATGGGGAGGGTTCATGGTACAGGTTAGGGTACGACAGTGCTTAAGCGTTAGAGTTCGTTTGGGGGCTCGAGTTAGTGTTGGTGTCCATGTTAAGATTAGGGCATGGGTGAGGGTAAGGCTTCAGGAGGGGGTCAGGGTGAGGATTCGGGTTAGGGTTAGGGTTATGGAATGGGGTGGGATTAGGGTACAGTTTAGGGTACGAGAGTGCTTAAGGGTTAGCGTACGTGTGAGGGTAAGAGTTAGTGTTGGTGTCCTGGTTAAGATTAGGACACGGGTCAGGGTAACGCATCGGGTGAGTGTCAGGGTTAGGATTCGTGTTAGGGTTAGGGTTAGGGAATGGCGAGGGATTAGGCTACAGGTTAGGGTACGACAAAACTTAAGGGTTAGCGTACGTGTGAGGGTTTGAGTTAGCGTTGGTGTCCTGAATAAGATTAGGGCACGGGTGAGGGTAAGGCTTCGGGTGAGGGCCAGGGTTAGGATTCGGGTTAGGCTTAGGGTTAGGGAACGGAGAGGGATTAGGGTACGGTTTAGGGTACGACAGTGCTTAGCGGTTAGCTTTCGTGTGAGGGCACGAATTAGTGTTGGTGTCCTGTGTTAAGATTAGGGCACGGGTGAGGGTAAGGCTTCGGGTGAGGGTCAGTGTTAGGATTCGGGTTAGGGTTAGGGTTAGGGAAAGGGGAGGGATTAGGGTACAGTTTGGGGTACGGCAACGGTTTAGAGTTAGCCTACACTGGATGGCATGGGTTAGTGTTGATGTACTGGTTAAAATTAGGACAAGGGTGAGGGTAAAGTTTCGGGTCAGTGTCATGGTTAAGTTTCGGGTTACGGTTAGGGTTAGGGAATGGAGAGGGATTAGGGTACAGGTAAGGTTACGGCTGCGGTTTACGGTTAGCGTTCGTGTGAGGGCACGAATTAGTGTTGGTGTCCTGGTTAAGATTAGGGCACGGGTGAGGGTAAGGCTTCGGTTGAGGGTCAGGGTTAGGAGTCGTGTTAGGGTTAGGGTTATGGACTGGGGAGGGATTAGGGTACAGTTTAGGGTACAACAGTCCTTAAGTGTTAGCGTTCGTGTGAGGGCACGAGTTAGTTTTGGTGTCCTGGATAAGATTCGGGCACGGGTGAGAGTACAGTTTCGGGTGAGTGTCAGGGTTAGGTTTCGGATTACGGTTAGGGTTAGGGAATGGAGAGGGATTAGGGTACACGTTAGGTTACGGCTGCGGTTTAGTATTAGCGTACGTGTGAGAGCACGGTTTAGTGTTGGTGTTCTGGTTAAGCTTAGGTCACGGGTGGGAGTAAGGCTTCGAGTGAGGGTCAGGGTTAGATTTTGGGTTAGGGTTAGGGTTAGGGAATGGGGAGGGATTAGGGTACAGTTTAGGGTACGACAGTGCTTAAGGGTGAGTGTTCGTGTGAGGGCATGAGTTAGCGTTGGTATCCTGGTTAAGATTAGGGCACGGGTGAGGGTAAGGCTTCGGGTGAGGGGCAGGGTTAGGATTCGGGTTAGGGTTAGGGTTAGGAAATGGGGAGGGATCAGGGTACAGGTTAGGGTACGACACTGCTTAAGGGTTATAGTTCGTTTGAGGGCACGAGTTAGCGTTGGTGTCCCGGTTAAGATTAGGGCATGAGTGAGGGTAAGGCTTCGGGTGAGGGTCACGGTTAGGATTCGGGTTAGGGTTAAGATTACGGAATGGGGAGGGATTAGGTTACAAGTTAGGGTACGGCAACGGTTTAGGGTTAGTCTACATTGGAGGGCATGAGTTAGTGTTAGTGTGCTGGTTAAGATTAGGGCACGGGTGAGGGTAAGGCTTCGGGTGAGGGTCAGAGTTAGGATTCGGGTTAGGGTTAGGGAATCGGGAGGGTATAGGCTACAGGTTAGGGTACGACAACAGTAAAGTGTTAGCGTACGTGTGAGGGCACGAATTAGTGTTGGTGTCCTGGTTAAGATTAGGGCACGGGTGAGGGTAAAGTTTCGGGTGAGTGTCAGAGTTAGGTTTCGGGTTAGGGTTAGGGTTAGGGAATGGAGAGCGATTAGGGTACAGGTTAGGTTACGGCTGCGGTTTATGGTTAGCGTACGTTTCAGGGCACGACTTAGTGTTGGTGTCCTGGTTAAGAAAAGGGCATGGTTGAGGGTCAGGCCTCGGGTGAGGGTCAGGGTTAGGATTCGGGTTAGGGTTAGGGTTCGGGAATGGGGAGGGATTAGGGTACAGTTTAGGGTACGACAGTGCTTAAAAGTTAGCGTACGTGTGAGGGTAAGAGTTAGTGTTGGTGTCCTGGTTAAGATTAGGGCACGGGTGAGGGTAACGCTTCGGGTGAGTGTCAGGGTTACGATTCGGGTTAGGTTTAGGGTTAGGGAATGGGGAGGGATTAGGCTACAGGTTAGGGTACGACAACACTTAAGGGTTAGCGTACGTCTGAGGGCACGAATTAGTGTTGGTGTCCTGGTTAAGATTTGGGCACGGGTGAGGGTAAGGCTTCGGGTGAGATTCAGGGTTAGGAGTCGTGTTAGGGTTAGGTTTATGGAATTGGGAGGGATTAGGGTACAGTTTAGGGTACGACAGTGCTTAAGGGTTAGCGTTCGTGTGAGGGCACGAGTTAGTTTTGGTGTCCTGGTTAAGATTAGGGCACGGGTGAGTGTAAAGTTTCGGGTGAGTGTCATGGTTAAGTTTCGGGTTAGGGTTAGGGTTAGGGAATGGAGAGGGATTAGGGTACAGGTAAGGTTACGGCTGCGGTTTACGGTTAGCGTACGTGTGAGGGAACGAATTAGTGTTGGTGTCCTGGTTAAGATTAGGGCACGGGTGAGGGTAAGGCTTCGGTTGAGGGTCAAGGTTAGGATTCGTGTTAGGGTTAGGGTTATTGAATGGGGAGGGATTAGGGTACAGTATAGGGTACGACAGTGCTTAAGGATAAGTGTACATGTGAGGGCACGAGTTAGTGTTGGTGTCCTGGATAAGATTAGGGTACGGGTGAGGGTAAGGCTTCGGGTGAGGATAAGGGTTAGGGTCCGGGTTAGGGTTAGGGTAAGGGAATGGAGAGGGATTTGGGCACAGGTTAGGGTACGACAACGCTTACGGGTTAGAGTAGGTGTGAGAGCACGAATTAGTGTTTGTGTCCTGGTTAAGATTAGGTCACGGGTGAGGGTAAGGCTTCGGGTCAGTGTCAGGGTTAGGATTCAGGTTATGGTTAGGGTTAGGGAATGGTGAGGGATTATGGTGCACTTTAGGGTACGACAACGCTTAAGGGTTAGCGTACGTGTGAGGGCACGGTTTAGTGTCGGTGTTCTGGTTAAGAGTAGGTCACGGGGGAGTGTAAGGCTTCGGGTGAGGGTCAGGGTTAGGATTCGTGTTTCGGTTAGTGTTAGGGATTGGGGAGGGATTAGGGTACAGTTTAGGGTACGTCATTGCTTAAGGGTTAGCGTTCGTGTTAGGGCACGAGTTAGTGTTGGTGTCCTGGTTAAGATTAGGGCACGGGTGAGGGTAAAGTTTCGGGTGAGTGTCAGGGTTAGGTTTCAGTTTAGGGTTAGGTTAGGGAATGGAGAGGGATTAGGGTACAGGTTAGGTTACGGCTGCGGTTTAGGGTTAGCGTACGTGTGAGGGCACGGTTTAGTGTTGGTGTCCTGGTTAAGATTACGGCACGGGTGAGGGTAAGGCTTCGGGTGAGGGTCAGGGTTAGGATTCGGGTTAGGGTTACGGTTAGGGAATGGGGAGAGTTTATGGTACAGTTTAGGGTACGACAGTGCTTAAGAGTTAGCGTACGTGTGTGGGTAAGAGTTAGTGTTGGTGTCCTGGTTAAGGTTAGGTCATGAGTGAGGGTAAGGCTTCGTGTGAGCGTCAGGGTTAGGATTCTGGTTAAGGTTAGTGTTAGGGAATGGGTAGGAATTAGGGTACACGTTAGGGTACCGCAACGGTTTAGGGTTAGCCTACGTAGGAGGCCATGTGTTAGTGTTGGTGTCCTCGTTAAGATTAGGGCACGGGTGAGGGTAAGGCTTCGGGTGAGGGTCAGGATTAGGATTCGGGTTAGGGTTAGGGTTATGGAATGGGGAGGGATTAGGGTACCGTTTAGGGTATGACAGTGATTAAGGGTTAGCGTTAGTTTCAGGGCATGACTTAGTGTTGGTGAACTGGTTAAGATTAGGGCATGGGTGAGAGTAAGGCTTCGGGTGAGGTTCATGGATAGGATTCGGATTAGGGTTAGGGTTAAGGAATGTTGAGGTATTAGGGTACAGTTTAGGGTTCGACCACACTTAAGGGTTAGCGTATGTGTGAAGCAACGAGTTAGTGTTGATGTCCTGGTTAACAATAGGGCACGGGTGTGGGTAAGGCTTCGGGTGAGAGTCAGGTTTAGAATTCGTGTTAGGGTTAGGGTTAGGGAATGGGCAGGGATAAGGGTACTGTTTAGGGTACGACAGTGCTTAAGGGTTAGGGTTCGTGTGAGGGCAAGATTTAGTGTTAGTGACCTCGGCAAGATTAGGGCACGGGTGAGGGTAAGGGTTCGGGTGAGGGTCAGGGATAGGATTCGGGTTAGGGTTAGGGTTAGGGAATGGGGAGTGATTAGGGCACAGGTTAGGGTACCACAACTCTTAAGGGTTAGCGTACGTGTGAGGGCACGGCTTAGTGTTGGTGTTCTGGTAAATATTAGGTCACGGGTGAGTGTAAGGCTTCAGGTGAGGGTCAGGGTTAGGATTCGGGTTAGGGTTAGTGTTAGTGAGTGGGGAGGAAATAGGGTACTGTTTAGGGTACGACAATGCTTAAGGGTTAACGTACGTGTGAGGGCATGAGTTAGTGTTGGTTTACTGGTTAAGATTAGGACACGGGTGAGGTTAAGGCTTCGGGTGAGGGTCAGGGTTAGGATTCCGGTTAGGGTTAGGGTTAGGGAATGGGGAGGGATTAGGGTACAGTTTAGGGTACGACAACGCTTAAGGTTTAGCATACGTGAGAGGGCACTAATTAGTGTTAGTGTACTGGTTACGATTAGGGCACAGTGAGGGTAAGGCCTAAGAAGAGGGTCACGTTTAGGGTTTGGGTTAGGGATAGGATTAGGGAATGGGGATTGATTAGGGTACAGGTTAGGGTACGGCAACAGTTTAGGGTGAGCCTACTTTGGAGGGCATGGGTTAGTGTTGATGTACTGGTTAAAATTAGGACACGGGTGAGGGTTAAGTTTCGGCTAAGTGTCAGTGGTAGATTTTGGGTTAGGGTAGGGTTAGGGAAGGGAGAGGATTAAGGGACAGTTTAGGGTACGACTGCAGCTTAGGGTTAGCGTACGTGTGAGGGCACGGTTTAGTGTTGGTGTTCTTGTTAACATTAGGTCACGGGTGAGGGTAAGGCTTCGGGTGAGTGTCAGGGTTAGGATTCGGATTAGGGTTAGGGTTAGGGAATGGGGAGGGATTAGGGTACAGTTTAGGGTTCGACAATGCTTAAGGTTTAGCGTACGTGTGAGGACCCGAGATAGTGTTGGTGTCCTGGTTAAGATTAGGGCACGGGTGAGGGTAAGGATTCTGGTGAGGGTCAGGGTTAGGATTCGTTTTAGGGTAAGGGTTATGGAATGGTGAGGGATTAGGGTACCGTTTAAGGTACAACAGTGCTTAAGGGTTATTGTTCATTTGAGGGCACGAGTTAGTGTTGGTATCCGGGTTAAGATTAGGGCATGGGTGAGAGTAAGGCTTCGGGTGAGGGTCAGGGTTAGGATTCGTGTTAGGCTTAGGGCTACGGAATGGGGAGGGATTAGGGACCAGTTTATGGTACGACAGTGCTTAAGGGTTAGGGTTCGTGTGAGGGCAAGCGTTAGTGTTAGTGTCCTCGATAAGATTAGGGCACGGGTGAGGGTAAGGCTTCGGGTGAGGGTCAGGGATAGGATTCGGGTTAGGGTTAGGAATAGGGAATGGGGAGGGATTAGGGTACAGTATAGGGTACGACAGTGTTTAAGGGTTAGCGTTCGTGTGAGGGCACGAGTTAGTGTTGGTGTCCTGGTTAAGATAAGGGCACGGGTGAGGGTAAGGCTTCGGGTGAGATTCAGGGTTAGGAGTCGTGTTAGGGTTAGGGTTATGGAATGGGGAGGGATAAGGGTACAGTTTAGGGTACGGCAGTGCTTAAGTGTTAGCGTTCCTGTGAGGGCATGAGTTAGTTTTGGTGTCCTGGTTAAGATTCGGGCACGGGTGAGGGTAAAGTTTCAGGTGAGTGTCAGGGTTAGGTTTCGGTTTAGAGTTAGGGATTGGAGAGGGATTAGGGTACAGGTCAGGTTACGGCTGCGGTTTAGGATTAGCGTACGTGTGAGGTCACGGTTTAGTGTTGGTGTTCTGGTTAAGATTAGGTCACGGGTGAAAGTAAGGCTTCGGGTGAGGGTCAGGGTTAGAATTCGGATTAGGGTTAGGGTTAGGGAATGGAGAGGGATTAGGGTACAGTTTAGGGTACGACAGTGCTTAACGGTTAGTGTTCGTGTGAGGGCACGAGTTAGTGTTGGTGTCCTGGTTAAGATTAGGGCACGGGTGAGGGTAAGGCTTCGCGTGAGGGTCACGGTTATGTTTCGGTTTAGGGTTACGTTTAGGGAATGGGGAGGGATTAGGGTACAAGTTAGGGTACGGCAACGGTTTAGGGTTAGTCTACATTGGAGGGCATGGGTTAGTGTTAGTGTGCTGGTTAAGATTAGGGCACGGGTGAGGCTAAGGGTTCGGGTGAGGGTCAGGGTTAGGATACGGGTTAGGGTTAGGGTTAGGGAATGGGGAGAGAATAGGCTACAGGTTAGGGTACGACAACACTAAAGTATTAGCGTACGTGTGAGGGCATGAATTAGTGTTGGTGTCCTGGTTAAGATTCGGGCACGGGTGAGGGTAAAGTTTCGGGTGAGTGTCAGGGTTAGGTTTCGGGTTAGGGTTAGTGTTAGGGAATGGAGAGGTATTAGGGTACAGGTTAGGTTACGGCTGCGGTTTAGGATTAGCGTACGTGTGAGGGCACGAGTTAGTGTTGGTGTTCTGGTTAAGATTAGGTCACGGGTGAGAATAAGGCTTCGGGTGAGGGTCAGGGTTAGAATTCCTGTTAGGGTTAGGGTTAGGGAATGGGGAGGGATTAGGGTACAGTTTAGGGTACGACAGTGCTTAAGGGTTAGTGTTCGTGTGAGGGCACGAGTTAGTGTTGGTGTCCTGGTTGAGATTAGGGCACGGGTGAGGGTAAGGCTTCGGGTGCGGGTCAGGGTTAGGATTCAGGTTAGGGTTAGGGTTAGGAAATGAGCAGGGATCAGGGTACAGGTTAGGGTACGACAGTGCTTAAGGATTAGAGTTCGTTTGAGGGCACGAGTTAGTGTTTGTGTCCTGGTTTAAGATTACGGCATGAGTGAGGGTAAGGACTCGGGTGAGGGTCAGGGTTAGGATACGGGTTAGGGTTAGCGTTAGGGAATTAGGAGGGACTAGGGTACAGGTTAGGGTACGGCAATGGTTTAGGGTTAGCCTACACTGGAGGGCATAGGTTAGTGTTAGTGTCCTGGTTAAGTTTAGGGCACGGGTGAGGATAAGGCTTCGTGTGAGGGTCAGGGTTAGAATTCGGTTTAGAATTAGGGTTAGGGAATGGGGAGGGATTAGGGTACAGTTTAGGGTACGACAGTGCTTAAGGCTTAGCGTTCGTGTGAGGGCATGAGTTAGTGTTGGTGTCCTGGTTAAGATAAGGGCACTGGTGAGGGTAAGGCTTTTGGTGAGGGTCAGGGTTAGGATTCGGGTTAGGGTTAGAGTTAGGGAATGGGGAGGGATCAGGGTACCGGTTAGGGTACGACAGTGCTTAAGGGATAGAGTTCCTTTGAGGGCACGAGTTAGTGTTGGTGTCCTGTTTAAGATTAGGGCATGAGTGAGGGTAAGGCTTTGGGTGAGCGTCAGGGTTAGGATTCGGATTAGGGTTTGGATAGGGAATGGGGAGAGATTAGAGTACAGGTTAGGGTACGGCAACGGTTTAGGGTTAGCCTACGTTGGAGGGCATGTGTTAGTGTTGGTGTCCTGGTTAAGATTAGGGCACGGGTGAGAGTAAGGCTTCGATTGAGGGTCAGGGTTAGGATTCGGGTTAGGGTTAGGGAATGGGGAGGGATTAGGGTACAGTTTAGGGTACGACAGTGCTTAAGGGTTAGTGTACGTGTCAGGGTAAGAGTTAGTTTTGGTGTCCTGGTTAAGATTAGGGCATGAGTGAGTGTAAGGCTTCAGGTGACGGTCAGGGTTACGATCCGGGTTAGGGTTAGGGTTAGGGAATGGAGAGGGATTAGGGCACAGGTTAGGGTACGACAACGCTTAAGGGTTAGAGTAGGTGTGAGGGCACGAATTAGTGTTGGTGTCCTGGTTAAGATTAGGGCACGGGTGAGGGTCAGAGTTCGGGTGAGGGTCAGGGTTAGGATTCGGGTTAGGATTAGGGTTAGGGAATGGGGAGGGTTCATGGTACAGGTTAGGGTACGACAGTGCTTAAGGGTTAGAGTTCGTTTGAGGGCTCGAGTTAGTGTTGGTGTTCGTGTTAAGATTAGGGCACGGGTGAGGGTAAGGCTTCAGGTGAGGGTCAGTGTTAGGATTCGGGTTAGGGTTAGGGTTAGGGAATGGGGTGGGATTAGGGTACAGTTTAGGGTACGACAGTGCTTAAGGGTTAGCGTACGTGTGAGGGTAAGAGTTAGTGTTGGTGTCCTGGTTAAGATTAGGACACGGGTGAGGGTAAGGCTTCGGGTGAGGGTCAGGGTTAGGATTCGGGTTAGGGTTAGGGTTAGGGAATGGAGAGGGATTACGGTACGGTTTAGGGTACGACAGTGCTTAACGGTTAGCTTTCGTGTGAGGGCACGAGTTAGTGTTGGTATCCTGGTTAAGATTAGGGCACGGGTGAGGGTAAGGATTCGGGTGAGGGTCAGTGTTAGGATTCGGGTTAGGGTTAGGGTTAGGGAAAGGGGAGGGATTAGGGTACAGTTTAGCGTACGGAAACGGTTTAGAGTTAGCCTACCTTGGATGGCATGGGTTAGTGTTGATGCACTGGTTAAAATTAGGACACGGGTGAGGGTAAAGTTTCGGGTGAGTGTCATGGTTAAGTTTCGGGTTAGGGTTAGGGTTAGGGAATGGAGAGGGATTAGGGTACACGTAAGGTTACGGCTGCGGTTTACGGTTAGCGTACGTGTGAGGGCACGAATTAGTGTTGGTGTCCTGGTTAAGATTAGGGCACGGGTGAGGGTAAGGCTTCGGTTGAGCGTCAGAGTTAGGATTCAGGTTATGCTTAGGGTTAGGGAATGGGGAGGGATTATGGTGCACTTCAGGGTACGACAACGCTTAAGGGTTAGCGTACGTGTGAGGGCACGAGTTAGTGTTGGTGTCCTGGTTAAGATTAGGGCACGGGTGAGGGTAAGGCTTAGGGTGATGGTCAGGGGTAGCATTCGTATGAGGGTTAGGGTTATGGAATGGGGAGGGATTAGGGTGCAGTTTAGGGTACGACAGTGCGTAAGGGTTAGCGTTCGTTTGAGGGCACGAGTTAGCGTTGGTGTCCTGGTTAAGATTAGGGCACGGGTGAGGGTAAAGTTTCGGGTGAGTGTCAGGGTTAGGTTTCGGGTTAGGGTTAGGGTTAGGGAATGGAGAGGGATTAGGGTACAGGTTAAGTTTCGGCTGCGGTGTAGGGTTAGCATACGTGTGAGGGCACGGTTTAGTGTCGGTGTTCTGGTTAAGAGTAGGTCACGGGGGAGTGTAAGGCTTCGGGTGAGGGTCAGGGTTAGGATTCGGGTTTCGGTTAGTGTCAGGGAACGGGGAGGGATTAGGGTACACTTTAGGGTACGACAGTGCTTAAGGGTAAGCGTTAGTTTGAGGGCACGAGTTAGTGTTGGTGTCCGGGTTAAGATTAGGGCATGGGTGAGAGTAATGCTTCGGGTGAGGGTCAGGGTTAGGATTCGTGTTAGGCTTAGGGTTAGGGAATGAGGAGGGATTAGGGAACAGTTTAGGGTACGACAGTGCTTAAGGGTTAGGGTTCGTGTGAGGGCAAGCGTTAGTGTTAGTGTCCTCGATAAGATTAGGGCACGGGTGAGGGTAAGGCTTCGGGTGAGGGTCAGGGATAGGATTCGGGTTAGGGTTAGGGTTAGGGAATGGAGAGGGATTAGGGTACAGGTTAGGGTACGACAACGCTTAAGGGTTAGCGTACGTGTGAGGGTACGGTTTAGTGTTGTTGTTCTGCTTACATTTAGATCACGGGTGAGGGTAAAGCTTCGGGTGAGGGTCAGGGTTAGGAATCGGGTTAGGGTTAGGGCTAGGGAATGGGGAGGGATTAGGGTACAGTTTAGCATACGACAGTGCTTAAGGGTTAGCGTACGTGGGAGGGTAAGAGTTAGTGTTGGTGTCCTGGTTAAGATTAGAACACGGGTGAGGGTAAGGCTTTGGATGAGGGTCAGGGTTAGGTTTCGGGTTAGGGTTAGAGTTAGGGAATGGGGAGGGATTAGGGTACAGTTTAGGGTACGGCAACGGTTTAGGGTTAGCCTACTTTGGTGGGCATGGGTTAGTGTTGATTTCCTGGTAAAGATTAGGGCACGGGTGATAGTAAGGCTTCGGGTGAGGGTCAGGGTTCGGATTCCGGTTAGGGTTAGGGTTAGGGAATGGGGAAGGATAAGGGTACAGGTTAGTGTACGACACTGCTTAAGGGTTAGAGTTCGTTTGAGGGCACGAGTTAGTGTTGGTGTACTGGTTAAGATTAGGGCATGAGTGAGGGTAAGGCTTCGTGTGGGGGTCAGGGTTAGGATTCGGGTAAGGGTTAGGGAATGGGGAGGGATTAGCGTACAGATTAGGGTATGGCAACGGTTTAGGGTTAGCCTACGTTGGAGGGCATGGTTTAGTGTTGGTGTCCTGGTTAAGATTAGGGCACGGGTGTGGGTAAGGCTACGGGTGAGATTCAGGGTTAGGAGTCGTCTTAGGGTTAGGGTTAGGGAATGGGGAGGGATCAGGGTACAGGTTAGGGTACGACACTGCTTAAGGGTTA